>VZTT01075666.1:0-15182 GCA_013400855.1 Buphagus erythrorhynchus
AAAAAAAAAAACATGTAAACATATTAAAAAAGAAAAATCTGAAGTGGCTTCAACTAATTTCTTTCATGACTTAGTTTGGTTGGAATCCAGCTTGAATCTCAGCAGGAAACTCCACTGGTGTAACTTACAGATCCTTTGGAAATGTTCTTTAGAGTTCAGAATTTCAAAGATGGTATTCAGAAACATCCCCTTATCAAAGTATTGGCCAGACCTTACTCTTTCATCAGATTATGTACCTGTTCTAGGAAAAACATAGCACAATCTAGGAGAAAAGGATTGGCACTGTTTCAGTACTCCTTCACCTACCTTGCTCCTGGAACAGCTTCTTTTAATACACAAGTCTGATTACAAAAATACACAGCATCCTCTCCCCTTTCCTAGTCTAATAAAAAGAATAATTTTTCAGATTACTCATTCTGAATCAAACAAAATTCTACATTCTCTAAGTAAGTAAAATTATTCTCAACAAACTGATTTTAGCTGGATTTAACTTGGAGCAATCCAACTTAATGACCAGCCTTGCAGGGGTCTGTGACACCTGGAAGAGAACAAAAACTTACTCCAACAACCACCACTTTCACAGCATTATCCTGTCATTCCTCCTGGGAATTGTTCTTGCCACTCTGTGGTGTTTCCTGGCCAACAGCAGTACTGGCAGCTGGGGCAGTGCTGCAGCAGAGACCAAAGAGCAGCCCAAGATTAGAAGGGATTTAAGTTCCATGCCCTTCACCTAAGTGGTTTAGGAAACGTGCAAGTCAGTGATTTATAACAGACTCTTCTGAATAATCATAAAACTGAATAAAGAGGGACTGTCACAGTCCAGTTTAGCTCCAGGCCTGCCCCTACCCAAAGCAGTTCACAAGGCCAGGCTCAGCAGAAGGCCAGGCCCATCATCTGCTTCACACCAGGAGTCCTTCAACTAAAACCTGGCACATGATAAATCTGAAGCATTTCAATTTCAGTTTCAGCCTTCCTAGTAAAAGAACAGCAGCAACACAACTCATTTCACAGTATTTTAGTGGCAACACTCCAGGCCAGTACATGCACCCCCAAACTTTTCCCACATCCTTTCTCTGAAAGGCACACAGTAGCACTTTTCCAGGCAATACAAACTCACCTTCAGTTCCTCCATCCTGTCCTCTACTGCAAATATGATCAGGCACATGGCAATTCTGAGGCACTTTCAATTCCTCATAACCTGCCAGGTGTTCAGAATGCTGATGCTATTGGGACATTAATGCCACTCAGGACACTGACAGAGGCAAGTGCCACAAAGCCATCTGGTTTTCCTGTCACTGAGTACATGACACTACCAGGAAAGTCTTTGTCTATTTCTTTTAGAAGCCAATAAGTTGTTCTCAAAAAAGAAGTTGCAAATGACAAGTGAATTTAAGTGTCAGATAAAAACAAAACACAAAAAAACTCACCACAAACCCCACATCACTGCCCACCCTCCCAAAACACCACAGGTCACTACAGGCTGTTCGAAGGCAGTCAGTTGGCACTAATGCCACCAGTACAGGCAAAGGAAAAGCAGCCCAGCTCCAAGGGGTTAATACTACAAGTTTTGATAGGACACTCCTGGGAGGCAAGAAGAGGCATCACACAAGGCTGTGGCATTGGGAAAAGTAAGTCTGTCCCAAGTTCACTTGAGCTTTGGAGAGCTTTTCCTGTGTGTGGAACACAAACCTCTCCTGCACAGAGCTGTTCCTGGCATCCCAAACACCTATGCAGACAAGCACCTGTGTAGCCAGGTGCTCCCACTCTTCACTGAGTCCACAGTACAGACTAACAGGGACAAAAGCTAGAGCATGGTTTCTTTTTATTTTAAGATGTCACTATTAACACACATCAGTCAAGCTACCCTAAGAAATCCCCTAGACACCTAGGGAATCTAAAACCCTTAAAAGATTTTATTAGCTCAAGAGACCACCATTAAAAACTTTGATTTTAGTGTTTTTGTACTAAAAAGCCTAACAAGCCTGACATTCTGCCTTCACCCTGTCAGACTAATGTGCGCTTTAGTGACAGTATCCATTTACAAATCAATAATACATCATACATCATCCCCAGCTTAACTTCTGCAAAGTGCTAAATGGAGTCAATGAACCGTCTATTTACAATTTCAAATCCTAACATATTTACAATAGAAACCAAAAGTATTTAAAACCATTAAATATAGTGTTTAACTCTGCTATATTAGTTTACATGAACACAGCTTAACTCTGGCATCGTATTTCCAATACTAATATTTCCGCCAGTAATTTAAGATTCTTCTTAAAAAATTGCTATTCCTGGAGGGAAAAAATAAAAACTTAAAAACCAACCCAAAACCTCCAGGCATTTCAGAGCCCTGAGGAATTACCCACCCTAGACAGTCTTCAGGTAGAAGTACTGTAGTGTTCAAGAAAGACTTCCAAACTCCAGGCAAGCCTTTAAAACCTAATGCATATGTAAAACATTAAGAGTCAGTAATCCATTGAACAGGTTTACTGGAGTCACTGCTACCATTCGGGTTTTACTAATCCGTAGTCAAGAAGGAAACTGCTGCTTTGCTGTTTCTCCCTCCGTTACATTCCCTCCACCCCCAGAAAGTGTTTTGTGCACCAGTGCTCAGGACAGCTAAGTGGGCATCGTCTTCTCTTCTTTGCTGAAGGGCTGCACTGAGCCAGGCTTCACCCATGACAGGCCAGAGACGTGTGTGCTTTTGCAGTGCTGATCTTCTGGCTTCTTCTGGGGAGAACAAAGTTAAAGTTACAATTTTTAGATACCCAAACCCTCTCAACTCCCCCTCCATCCATTTTACCTTTAGCAAATACAAGAACAAAAGAGGCCAGCAACATCTCTCTTCAAAGAGGAATAGTAAGATGGCCATTGGCTTAACTTCTGGCAATGTGTGTGGCATCTGCAGAACTACCTTGACAATACAGGAGTTTTAAGGTCTCAACTGGGGCACAGCTGCCCTATCCCACCACAAAGACTCAAGGATACTCCTTTTGCTTGGAGCCCCTAGCCCAGCATCACTGCACTGCTCTTCACGACATTTCTTGGTTTTACAGAAAGAATTATCAATCCAAACCCTCCCCCAACACTGCCCCTACAGTTCTGCCTGGCGAGGCTAGGATGCTGGGGAGGAGCACTGCACACCACAGGTTGTTGGGAACCCAAATTAATATGCCAAAGTAGCAATTAATGTCTTTGCTAAACATGGGAGTTTCCTAATGCTTTCCAAGGATGGACCTGTCCTTTCCTTCCCTGAGTATTTGTCACAGTTAAATGCTTGAACAGTGCAACAAACATTTTGAACTGACTATTGCAATTTAGAAGACCAAAAAAAAAAAAAAAGGCTTCAAACTGAAGAGCAAAGATACAACTTGGAGTATCTGTAGATTCAAAGTACCTGGAGATCAGTGAATTTCTACTCTAGCTCTAGCTGGCCAAAGCAGCAGAAGAGCTTGCAGTGTAATTTTAATACCAGGAAGTGTACAACAGCTACATCAAACCTGGAATGGTGTGTTGAGCTCTAGAAAGTGATAATTGCATGAGCAGACTTGTTTGCAACATGGAAAGTCTTACTTGACAAAGTAAATTAAGGCAGCAGGAAAAGAGAACCTGTACTTCTGCCCCTCCCCATGCTTTGTGCATGGGGAAGTGCAGAAGTGACAGTGTGACAGACAGGTGACAGTGTGTGACAGACCTGCCATAACACATTGGACAAGAGAAAATAAGAGGGGTGAATTAAGCCTGAGCCTGTCAGTGGCAGCTGCCTCTCCCACACTGCACACAGGAATCACACCTTGGAAAAGCCAAGTGCTCAGCAGAGAACTGGGACATAACTGCCCTTCTTGAATGGCCTAGCTGTTTCCCAAGGAATTCAGGGGTAATAAACAAGCATCCAGGACTGTAGGAAGATTTGGGAACTTGATTTTACAAGGAATGTTCTCAGCTACATTGACATTTTGGGACACATCTCCTACAGCACAGAAGATGGGCCATTCGTATCAACAAACAACTAGAGCAACTAAGTACCATGTATGCAATAGTTACTGAAGATGTTTGGTGAAAAGAAATTAACAGGCATCCCCCAAAAAAATAGGACAAAAGAAAGGTCACTGTTAGCTATCAGCCTCTGAAACAACATCAGACCCTTTCCATTTCAAGCACTCTGACCAATTATTTCTCTTTGATTTAAAGGATAAGGAGGAGGTGAAGAATGAAAGAGAAAGGGATGAGAAGAAAGAAGCATTGAAAGTATTTCTTAAATTTTGTAAGAACATCAAGAAGTCAATCTGGCCAAAATATTTTCCTGTGTGTTCTAAGGCTCTAACGTGACTCTGGCACTTAGGAGCACTGCCACACTGAGCTCAGGCAGTGTATTGTATTAAGATCAATTTGAAAACTTCATTCATGCCAGAAGACATGCAAGAACACAAGGTAAAGCTTTCAGCACTGAAGACAAGCTCAAACTGACAAAAAAATGATTTTTTCATTACACAAAACCCCACCAAACCATAACACAGCTTTAGGCCAAGTCAGTAACCAAAACATCCAGTGTATTTCCTTGCCAGTCCAGCTATGATAGCCACTGTTTCAGAATCCCTTTGTTCTCCAAGTGGATTGACTTGTCAGGCCACTCAGCACAGACTCAGAATTGCTGTGTGCCAGCCCTTGTCAAGTGCAAAGCAGCAATTAAAGAAACAAAACATGAACACTCCGAATCCCAAATCACATCCCATCACCCATCAGGTGAAAGCTCTATGAGCCAACACGTCTTTGCTCTGTCAGTAAGAGCACTCTGTAATGGAAGGAACTCTCAGCACCTTTTGGTGAGATGATGCCTCATCAGAAATCAGGAGCATTAGAGAGGTGAGCAAGGCACTGTGCTTGTGCTGCTTCAGTAACTTTGCAAGGAGAAGAAAGTGCTGAAGCTCTGATTCAGTAATATAAGAGATCTCTCAACAGAAGAAAATGAAGAAGATGGGGACTGTCAGGTAATGCAGAAATGGTAACAATCATGACAAGTGCAGGACAACCTAACAGGCTGCCAGTGAATCTCTTCATCCCTTCCACCCATAAACAAAAAAAAAATCTGCTGTGTGCCAAGAGTTGTACTAACAAAGCTTTCTGGCTAAGTGACTGATTGCTTAACACACTGAAGTTAGAGCAGTGACATAACTGCTTCATTAGGAGACCACAGCAGTTCCTGCTGAGCCAAAAGAGGGCTGGGAAAAGTTCTCTCTAGTACACAGAGACAGAATCTTTCTTCCTGTATCAGGCAATAAACCCTTTCCTAGAGTGAGACTGTGAACTTTGCACGTACCTTCTGAGTCAACATCTTCTCTCTAGCTTCATCATGTATAGCTGGATTCCATGGAGAAAAACTATGGAAAAAGTATAGTTAACTCTTACTTGGCATTCTTCTAACTACAGCACAGGGAGAGTAGTAGGCAGTGATTTTCCTTTGTTTAGTTTGTTGAACTTTAAGTAGATTTTAAGTGGTGTTAAAACATGCAGTTAAGAACTGAATTAATAGATCTTTTCAACAATACTAAGATCTAATTAATAGATCTTTTCAACAATAAATGTTTAGGTTTTCATTTCTGAGAACTAAAAATAAAATTCAGCACATGTGACATGAAAAACCACTCATTCACCATGAAGCTGACTGCTCCATCCCTCATGCAGGCAAGCTTTGGAAGGATTTTAAAACTCTGACCAAAGCTACAGTCATGCAAACTGAGCTCAGGAAAGCCAGAAAGCAATATTAATTAATGGGCATTTGTGCCCATGAAATAATATGGGAGGTGGGTACTTCAGGGAGGGAGAGTGCTTCAGGGCTTTTTGCTTGTTCTGAAGTTTGAGACGTTATTGTTTTGAGATTTCTTCTAAAACAAAAGCAGGTCAGCCTGACAGATAAAGGTTGCCATCAGAAACTATACCAAAACTTGCTCTCAATACATTAGGACGGGGTGAATTTGCTTGCAGTACTTACATGATTGCATAGGGGTCCTCTATTTTGGGCTGATCAAATAAGTGACTACTGCATAGTTTGACACTGTCTACCACTTTACTTTTGAACAGCTGAATATCCTTTTCATACCTGCAAGACAGAAATAAGTAGTGTTAAGTAATTGCAAGGAGCCACAGGTTTGGTCTAGAAGCACAGGCTTGGCAAACTCCAACTTGAGCTCCTAACGCAACTAAGTCTGGAGGCACAGACCACAAGTGGACAGAATTTTACAGACCTCTTGTTTCTGCAAGTCTATGCCACAACCTCTTAAGAGGCCATGCCCATACACACAGAAGATACTCACAGCACTGCAGCCTCAGGGTTCAGAGGACTAGTTGTATCAATCTTGTAGAAGACTCTGCGAGCGTACATTAACACTTGCCATATGTGATTATGGTTTCTCCTAAAAAGAACAAAGCACAATGAAGAAAGGAACAAACTTTTCAAATTATCCACCAATTTGTCAGCACTAACCTCCATTTTGCAAATGCTCTTTTCACATCCAGTTCACCAGATAAAGGGTCCACTAATGGGTGGAAGACAGGCAGGTCAAAAACCAAGCGCTGCATTAGGAAAAAAAAAATTCATTATGACAACTTTAATCCTAATGCAAACACCACTGGGTGAAGGTCAGTCAGATGTTGCTTCCAAATACTAATGAATTGTTACTGTATTAAAAGAAAACAACCACAAGTGACTTCTACCAGCTGTGAAACTGTAACCCAACACACCTGTGTAACATGCAGGGTCTTGTCCTCTGTCACATGCTATCACCAGATCAGGAAACTAATCCAGTTAACTGCACAGGCACCAGTGCCAACACAGGTAATAATATCAGATAAGAACAGATTAAAGGAGTTTTTCTGGTTTAGCTATTTGTGACTGAAAGCATTTTACATACTTAAGCTACAATCAATACTTTTTTTTTTTATCCTACACACTTTTAAGTAAGCTGTGCAGTGACACCATGGTGTCTTCAGCTCTGTACAGTTCATTGCCTCCAGAGTTCATTGCCTCCTCACACAATCTTCCAAAAGAAAACTAAGTTTCAAGAGAAAGGTTCTAAAGGTTTCCTTCTAGCAAAAGAATGCTGTCTGGCTGAGAGATACTAAAGTCTAACCTTTAAAAGACAAGTCTTTCCTACTAGTTCTGTTCTTTTAAAGATGATAGCTTTACATAAAACTTGACACCAAGCGGGCAGCTACCCAACACAGCAGTTGTGTGCACCTGCCCTCAAATCTTCCTCTTAAAGAAGTGTGGCCAAGAAGGTATGGCCACAAAGTATTTTTTATTTTAAAATTGGTCTAATAACTTGGAAACTTTTCACTAAAGAGAAAAAGAGAAATCAGAGATGGAAGATAACACAATACTACCTATCTCCTTCTCCCTTTGTTTCACCATGTCCTCCTCAAATTTTTAGTTCTTTGTTTCAACGCAATTTAGAAGAGACAATCAAGAAATACTGCAGTATTATAGCAAGCACAGCACAAGTGTCTGGATTTTACATTCCATTATATCACTACTCAGAATTCTGATACCTCTTTAAGGGCTTCAATTTTAAGTTCCTGATGAGGAAGTAGCAAATCAAGAGTGGAGGGAAAGAACTGGTTGATTACTTAATACCCTGAAGCATCTGACCTCAGGAAGTTCACTCCACACCAGTCTCAGTAATCAGAGTAATGTAATTCCTCCACAGTGGTTTGAAAATGTGTACAAGACACAGCAAATGAGCCCAGCCAAGTGAATAAAATGAGTTCAAGGAAAAGGGAAGCTAATTGGTTTATCAGCTTTAACAAAAAGCCATATTTATACCGCCAGGAAAGAAAAAAAAAAGACAAGACACAACCACTTACCGGGCAGTCTCCATCTGGGTAATTATCAGGAATATAGACAGTGAACTTAAACACACCATCCTGGTAGAGCCCATGTCTTATGAATATTACACCAAACCACACTGCAAGTGAGAAAGTTTGCTTGAGTGAAAGAATTAAAAAATGTACATACATAAAGCAATTTAAAAGTTAAGTTTAAACTTACTTAAAGCTGATCGGTACGAAGGCTGCACGTAGACACCTGGCAACTTCTGCTTCACCACCAAGGTACTGCAATGAGAGTCAGCACTCAGAGAGCTCCACACCACACTGACTCAGCAAACCCAGAATGTACCACTCACAGCCCAACAGGGCCTTCCCCCACAAACTCACTCCCAATTCCCAAGGCTGCTCACAGAAGGAGGTGACAAATATAGTGAAATCACACTCTTTGCCTCCTGCTTTTCACACCATTCCACTTAAAGACTTATTAGCAGAGAACACTATTCCCCTTGATAAAACTAAGTAGAGAAGCAGAAAAACTCTTCCCTCAGTAGATGCACTTAACATATGTCAGTACAGAAATTTACAATTGTCTACTGAATCCCCAGTTTCAAATTAAGGAACAAAAAAGAAATTCAATTAAGTAATTTTGAACACAGATCCACAGTCAATTGTAGCTGCTGCTGAAATGTGGCCAAACTTCAACCTCAGTTTTAAACAAGTAATTTTTTAGTTTTAGATGACACTATGCTGCAGATGAAGCTGAAATTACACTGGCAGTGGCAAAAACAAACAAAAAACTAAATTATTAACTTCACAAGTTTTCCAGTTACCTGGCATATGGGTCTATTAAGCTGAACTCTACATGCTTGCACAAATAACCAACAATCTTAAAGCAAAACATTAACACAGTTCTCTGTCTACTATTTCCCTAGAATGAATTTGCATTATAGTACCAATATATTTACTCAGAAGAAAAACATCTTTCTTGAATTAAAAAGTAAGGGGCAATTCCTTGAAAAAGAGATAAATGTTTTGAGAGTTCTCACTTTCAATTTAACGGTTAAATACAAGAACTGAGACTCAGTGTTGCATAAGGACTCCAGGGATTTAATTCCAAAAGGCACTACATACTTGGGAATCCAGTATGTCTGTTACAGAGGAAGTCTCTTCAGCTTTGTAGCACTAACCAGTTATATAACCAGAAAGCTTTGAGGACAGAGATTTTTATGCTCCCACAGCAGCCTACAAATCACTAGATTGGGTGAAATGCAACTCCTCCCTCATAAGTTGCACGTTAAATATCTCAGAAATGAATACAGACTTCCCAATATCCCCTTGATCAACTGTATCAGGCAGTGTTCAAGTGTTTCATGTGACAACTGAAGGAAGCTCCCACATCCTAACTCCATTAGATAGCACCATATATTCATAAGCATCTTCCCACTCGACATCTGCTGGCTTCTATTTTAATACTTGTTTCAAATATTTGGTATTTCTGACCAAAAAGCCATTAGGATAACTGGTCAGGATACCTAAACTCTAGTTTAAGTGGTAAACACTAGTAATGTGTTTACTTCAAGATCAAGAAACATAATAATTCAGAGAATGACATCTAAAAACGCCCCTTAAAATCTCATCTTTCTTCTCTCTTTGTGTCTCAAGAGATCAAGACTGCTGCTCCAGGAAAAAGAACTCTGCAGACAACACTTTACTGCCTTCAAGGACTATGACACAGATACCGTGCAAGAACTAGGCAGGGCTTTTTCCCCACTGAAACATAAGCCCAGTGATCTCAAAGATGGAAAAAGTGAAAACATACAATTCTGCAAGTAGTGAGTACTCCAAATAAAAAGGCCCATAAGAAGCATGTGTTCCATTGGTGGACTGGGAGGAGGTGGCAGGTGAAGCAGGCTTGGTTATTGGCACAGCATTCTTTGGGATAGAAGGCAACTGTTTCTTTGCAGAGGCTCGCAGAGGACTGGTTCGAAGCTCTCCACTCAAAGCTTTCTCTTCAGTGTCAGATCTCTGTCAAAGCAAAGGAGAACCATGAGATCATAGGCCATATTTCAGATATATTTAACATATGAACATATTTTAACACAAGTTTAAACCAAATTATGGTAATTACAAGTTAGGCAAATGAAACATATCTTGAGTTTTGGTGATCTATTGCTTGAGGAAGGGCATGAAGGGGTGCCCCTTTGCATTTTATTTTTAAATAGACTTTTGTTCAACTAAACACAACCTACAAGTACAAAAGTGTTCAATGCTGGATAGGAAATCTGCAGATTAGGACAAATGCTTAAGGAGGCTTACATTTATTTAGAACCTGAAACCAGACAGTATACAACATCAGCTTACAAGTCAATCTATTTCTAGCACACAGTGCATCAAGATAAATCATTTCTACTGACAAGCATCCTTACGCTGTAGACTTCAAAGGCTCTTTAAAAGTAGTGTAGTAAAATTGAGATGGAAAAACAAAGTTTTATGTATTTCACTTTCTGCCAGTGCTTAAGACAACAAACCACTTGGAACTATCTTATAGCTCACTCTCACAGTGAAAGAATCACCACTTGGCAGGTGTATCAAGTTTCAATAGTTTTACTACAGGAACCTTTTTATGCCTTTGCTGCCTTTTCTTAGAAGAAAATAATAAACCACTGCCAACAAACGCTGTACTACTCACAGACCCAAAAATCATTCTACAGATTGCCAAGACAAACATGCAGGTTACAGACTTGTGCTTAGGCTATGTGCAGTGACTAAAGGCAGGATGTAAGCTATGGTGTTTTAAAGGGCCCAAGACCTGGACCAGTAACAGTATCTCAAGATCAATGTTACATAATTTGCCCTAGTACTGAACACCAGGGAAGTGATTAACCTGAGAACTCACATGCTTTTATTACTCCTACAACCTCAAGTAGAAACAGCACGATGGAGGCATAGTTTTGTCAAAGCTCATTGCACGTGCTATGGCTAAGTTCTATATAAGACACTAAAATGTCCTAAGAAAAAAGTGTTTCCACCACTTGAACAAATTTGCTTCACATTTCCTATTTAAAGATGCTTCAGATAAAAAAAGTAAAAAAATTCTAGAATAGACTCTATGCACAGGCACATTCCAGTTAACACAGCTCAAAGCTAGTTTACACTTTTACTGAAGGTAATCACAACCCTCGGGATAAATGCACAGTAAAACACTATTTGCAAATCACCTGATGTTTTTTTCCAGCACTGCTACCACCCCTCCCAAGCATGACAACACATTCTGGCATCCATTCATTAAATACCTTGCGCACAGAACCTGTAGACATGCTCCAGAAAGGGTTCATAACGTGTATTCCAAATAAAGGGATGGAACTTTTTGGGGTCTTCAGAGTGTCCTCAGGCCTTTCGGCTTGATACTCTAAAAGTACACAAAATGAACAAGCATTTAACACATAAACACAACTCAATATATAAATAGGATTCAGATCTAATTCTGCAGTCAGCATTATCTTTCTGTAACTTCAGAAGAAAACTTCATGTACATAAGACCAATGATAGTTAAAAATGCCAAAGCTCTATCTTATGCTCCAGAAGAACATGTCTATTTTCACATATGAATCTCTGCCTTCTTTCTGCTAGAAAGAGACTCTATATTCTGCATTCCATGTTCATTTTGCCAATGAGAAGAAAAAAAGGACCATCTCTTGGCTCAGCACAGTTTAGGAAGATCCTCTACACATGCAAATATTAAAGTTATCACCTCCCCAGTTCAGTCCAGCACCAGACAGAACTATGACCCTGCCAAGTGCTGTCCCTCTCAGACTGTTGACTTTGCACATTTCTGAAGTGTCCCAGATTGAGAAATTCTCTGTCATCCCTGGTGACAGAGATGATCCTTTCACTGAGTTTGTATCATGCATGTGTCATTTTGTTTTCATCTGCATTGGAACACCACCAGGAATAGACAAAGCCATAGAGCACAGAAGTTTCTCTGTGGCTTATTTAATGGTTTCATTATGAGCACTAAGGCTTAGTGCTCTTTAGATCAGCAGCCCAATAACAAGGACTTCAGCAGTATTTGGAGTTTCACTGTCATCTACTGTGTATGTCCTTGCTTTCTTCTTTCTCTTTTTTTTTCATCTTGCTATTGCTTATTCAAGAACTCTGATCCATAGCACCTCTTGTCCAGCACAGCCTATTGTTTCCACTCTTTTTTTCCCTCTCCAGTTTTCCTACTTTCCTTCCTCATCTCACCCTCCCATTTTTGGCCCTATCACCTAAGGTTTTGAGGCACTTTACTCAGTTTCTTTAATAGAAAGTTGCACAACACTGATCAAGAAAGCTAACGTGTTAAGAGAGAGACAGAGCCAGTGGTACAGGTTTCTATTTCAACACCACATTTTTAGTACAGTAAGGAAGGCAGCATCTGTTCAACATTGGTTTGATTAGTGTATAGAGAAAATGGAAACATTGTGACCAAAATCATCCTAAACTTAAAATAAACGCCAATCTTGTTGAAAGAAAAAAAAAACAAACAAACAAACAAAAAACCAGACAATTTATCCAGAGAAAGTCTAGGAATTCTAAATATTGAAAAGAAACATTAATATCAAATCATGGCCTTCTAGGCCATGCAGCAGCCAAGCATTCAAAAAACATGCAAGCATCTTTCAGAAAAGTGATGAAAAATAATTTCCCCACCCAAAATCATCTCAAACATTCCAATATGCAACAGGTTCCTCCAGGTATTTTTTCCTCTTCAGTAGCCAGAGTTTCATATCATTCTGCACCACTGAAGAGAGAAAGTCAAAGCACAGCTACTGCCCTGTGAGAGCAGGGAGATGATGTTTTCACCTTTCCCCATCTCTTGTCTGGAAAGCAGAGTCACGCCAGAGGGTGTACCACGGGCCTTTTCCATCAAAGCAGCCAGACTAAGTAAGGCAGGAAGACACTGGGCCAGGAAGGTACGAGACATTTCCTCGGGAAACTCTGGTGCAACCAGAGGGTGGAGGAACTGACGCACAAAGAGCACCTGAGAGCTCCAGCTCTGACAGGAGAGAAAAGTGCTGCAAGTTGAGGTACAGGTTGGAAGACAATTAGCTGGAATCTGGAGTGATTATGGGATTGGGGCAGGATTAGTTTGTTTGTTTTGGGCTGGTGTTTTTTACGACTAGGTAATACAAGCTGCATTATCCCGGAACTGGAGATAGGAGAAAAGGAGTCAGCACGACAAAGAACGACATAGGTAGGTAAAAAAACAGCCCAACCTATTCCCAGGGAAACAGGGAACTTTTCTAAAAGCTTGCTAATTGATGTTAGATGCAGTTCAGTCACCAGATCCACCTTTCAGAAAGCAGCTATGTATCTCAGTACACTTTCAGCTTTGCCTACTTACATGCTATTAAGAGCAAATAAAACATTATTTTAGCTCTAGTTAAGCTAAAGAGTAACTTCCACAGCTTGTCTTTCACAGACATCTTTTATCCAGTTGCTTGCCAGTTATAAATCATATATAGTATCATCCTAGGTTTATTGTTAAACTGCCTCCAGTCTCATACACCTGTTAAAATACTGTTTACATTGGAGAACTCAGAACCTCAGAGTACAAGTTTCCCAGGAGTGCCATTTAAGAAGCCTTTCAAGGTTTTAAGAGTTCATTTCTAATCATATTCACTCCTATGCAGTGTGGAAATGGAAAACCCTAGCTCAAAAGGAAACTTATCCACAACTGCTCATGCTCTCTATTACCTTCACCTTGCAATTTACCACCCATCACTAATCACAGAAACGATTAAAATCAGTATTTAAAAGATTAACCAAGGAACAGTAAATTTACATTAGACTGCCTATCTTACTTCTCACAATGTCTGCAGCAGACAAAGGAGAGCCAACTCCTGATATCATTAAGTGGAATTTCTGGGCAGTTTAGGCATTCACTCCTACACAGGGATCAGTGTCTACCCCAAAGCACCCACTGTTAGGGCATCTTCCAGTACTGTAAGTACTAAAACCATCAGCTTCCCAACATAACCCAATACTCTCTCCTCGTTTTATTGAAAGGGAATAAAAACATTCAAAACCATCTCCCTCTCCCTCCTTTCACACTGTCAACATTCACAGTACCTCATCCAGAAGAGGCTTGATAATGTGCCACTCAGTAGTACACTCTACTGATTTCTCCTGCTTTAAGAATAGCAAGTAACAGCAACCCTCCTGAGCTGTCCTCCTCCCACGGCTACATTCTTGTCTACTGCTTTCCTTTTAGTACAACAGCAACTAAACAAAGACAAAACACAAACTTCTAAAGAAACACTACTTCAAATACTGCTTCTTGGAAAGGCCTTTTAACTTATCCACAGCACCACAACGGGACCAAAAGCCACCTGCTGCCATGAGTAACCTCATGTCCACATTCACCACGTATGCAGTATATGCCAGCAGTGAGAGCAAGTGTGAAGTCATCTGATACTTCATCAGCACTCTAAAAGACTTCAAAAAAAAACAAAGTTATCACTAGCAAAACCATAATATTTAAGTTCTTTGCTTTTGCACCTTTTCTTTCTCTACATTAGATTTTCTCATTTAAAAAATGTCTAATTTTACCCAGTGTTGCAGTACATATCATACTTTTCTCCTATCACCAATAGAGTTATTTGATCAAACACACTACAGCAATATGAAAAAAAAACTTTATCTGCCTGGAACAGAGCACTCTTTGAAGATTTTCTGGAAATGTCAACAAATCAAAGGGAACCACTCCTACACCTGAGAGCAAACTGAGCTACTTTAGCAGAGCACCTGAGAACAGTTGCATACACACAGTATTCCGTGGTTGTCCAGCTACTGTAGCTGTCAGTTCACACTGGAACTTATTTCTCCGGAGCACAGCCACTCCTGACCTCCTCTGGACCCAAGGCCCTCGTTCACCGACACCTTAACGTGCCGGACAACAGGGGAGCCGCTGGTGGCACTGAGCAGGAACACTGACCAATCGAGCCTGTTCGCCGACTCTTCTTCCACAGGCGGGTTACACGTTCCATACCGACACCTGCTGCTACGAGTTCAGTCCTCTAGGAAACTGCAATCTACCCCAACGAGACCTGCTCTTAGATACAGCAGCCTAAGGGACATGGGGAGCTGGCCAGCCGAGTCCCCCAGCACAGGGCGCTCAGAAGGACCTGTCAGCCGGGGGTCACGGGAGGTTAAGAGCAATCCTGCGAAGCCGGAGTGGGGCCCGCAGTGATTCCCGCCGAGGCCGCAGCGCGAAGCCGTTCGCAGGGCGGGGAGCCACGGACAGAGGGCTAGAGCCGGCGGGCCGGGCCCCGCTGGCAGCCGCCCGGCGCTGCCCGAGCCTGCGGCGCCTC
>VZTT01075670.1:433-23154 GCA_013400855.1 Buphagus erythrorhynchus
TGTAAAAGAATAATTCTATTATGTTTTGCTACATGAAAATGGGACAATCATATGAATTCAAGTTTTCCTAATGCATGCATGCAAGCATTCCACAGTACTGGAAACTATCTCTTCAAATTAAATATTGATGCAGCTTTGCATATTCTTTACAATTAATCTAACTTAACACTATTTTGTCATTTAAAGAACATGAAAAACAATTTTTCAACTAAATTTGAAGCCAGCTATACCTCACTTAAGATATTAAATCAATAAAGCTTATAAAATATATTCAAACTGTACACTTGGCTAAAATGAAGGAATTATTACCTTTTTATTTAGCTTCAGCCAAGTTGAGTAGCCTTTGCTGTCCACATACTGCAGCCCAAAAAACCAGACTTCACGAAGACCAACAGTTTTCACCACCTAAAGACAAATGAGCCACAATCATCAGTAATCACTACAATACATTTTTTTTAACTGGTATTGTGTAGCCTAATAAAGCTATGTAAACAATTTCAAACTGAAATGTAATCAAGTCATACAAGAACAAAAATGATAAAATAGTAGCAAAACATCAGGTACAGGGAACCCCAGAGTTCTAAATAAACTCCAACACTCCAAGCTACCAACTGGAGCGTGCAGCTCACTGTGTACATCAGCACCTGAGGAACAGAAGGTAGTAACAGGACCCTGAGGTTATAAAGCACATCTGGGAAGTGACCTGCAGCCCTATGGAGAAGTGAGTACACTTCAGCAGAAGACAACCAGTGAAACGATAATAAAGAGTAACATTTGTGGACAAGTATGATGTGATAAGGATGAACTGTCTCCTTCAAATAGTTCTGCCATCTTCTAAGAGTTAATGATAAAAGGGGTAAGGATGATCTACCTAATTAAACATACATGACTTTCCTGTAAGATTTTCAGGTCTATCGCCAAAAGCTACTGAAGAAGCAAAATTGTCCTTGAATAGAGGGAAGGTTGTTTTACGCATAAACTGCTTAAAAAGACAGACAAAAAATACAAGCTGTTTTCATAATAGAATTGCAGTTTAACCACTAGGGAAGTCCCCCAGGACTTCAAAAAAGGATGAAACTGATGTGATAAAAATCTGCTGTAAAAAACCTTCCATAGAGATCTGTGAATAACAGTAATACCATAAAGATCTGTGAATAACCACAATAAAAGATCATATTTAATAAAAGCAAAACACTGTACATAAAAGACAACAATTTAAATTATGTGAACAAAGTTCTAGTAAAGCAAAAAGGCAAGAAAGCTATTACATTACTATACACATACATGGTATTCACAAATCTCTAATTTTACATAAGACTGGTCACGTCAACTTATAAAAAAAGGATGCTGCACTGGAAATGTTTCAGAAATGTTCAAAAGAATGATCAGTGACTTGGAACATTTTCTGCAGAGCTAAGACAAGAACTAGGGCTACTGAAAGAGAAATAAGGAAAGATATGATACAGATCTATAAAATTTGCATGGCATGTAGAAGGAAATAGGTAATGATTGGTCATTATTTCTTATAATGTAAGAATTAAGAGAATCAACAGAAATCATGACATAGCAGGCTCAAAGCAAACAAAAAGAAAGATTTTTACTACAGAGTATAATGAAACTGTGGAACTATTTTACAGGTCTTTTGCACAGCAAAGGCATATGTGGATTTAATAAGCAATTAATGAGAAAGATCCAGCAAAGATTATGAAATGACTGTAAACTCTGGCTCCAAAGATCACGTATGGTAGTACTTACATATGTCCTCAGGTTGGACCATGGTGCCAAGCTGCTTTACTGAAGGCTGTTTTATGGAAGTATTCAGATGCATGTGAAGTAAATAGAATTTTACACATAGATCCTCCTCCATTTTAAAGTAGTACTATCGGGTTGCAAAATTAAGATTTTGAAAATTAGAAAATGTCATAAGATAATTATGCAAACTTACTTCTGCTGCCTTGCATATTTGCATAATCACTTAACAACCATTCAAGTGTGCACCTTTTTTCCTCCTTTATCATTTCACTTTCAAACTCCAAAACACAAAATGGACAATGTTTGTGGATCCAATCTGATTGATGCCTTGAGTGAGCACAGTTATTTCCTCTAGAATTCCCACATCATTTCCTTTCGATCATAAGAAATGCTAAGAACGGGTATATGTTACTAGTATGGTCCCGAGCAGCATTAAAGTTGGTGCCCCAACTCAGGAATTCCAGACTTGCTGTTTCTTTTGGCACAGATTTCCTATATAATGCTGATCAAACCACTTATGGCTTTATCAGATGACTGAGAATGCTCTTTACTTAGCAGCTGTTCAAGCTGAGCCCTTGTACCTTATCAGCTCTCTGAGCTGCAAAGAACTGCAGATGCTCAACAGCTCTGCCTGTAAGGCATAAGGAGACAAGTGCTTATGCTCACGTCAAAACATTCTGCTCTCAACCCACTAACTACAGCCCCTGAGATGCACATGATTTAAATACAGACAACCTGGGTACAGCAATGCAGAGCTACACAGGTTTGCAAAATCAACACTAAAACCAGCAGAATCCACAAATAAGGAAAAAGTATTGCCTACACTGCCTCTCAGTTCAAAGGAAAGAGAAATAACCTTTCTGAAACTTGTACCAAGATAATACATAATACATAATACTTATGCACTGCAGTAGCACGATATAAAAGTAAGTAGAGAATGAAAAACTTTGGAGTTTGATTCTGGCTCAAAACTTTGATTAAGTAGCTTCAGGCAAGTGTTCATCACATCTGGAAAACAGATTTATCCACCACCACATCCTACAACTTGACTATTAATAGGCAATAAAAACTTCTTGGAGAAGAAAAGCAACCTGCATGTTTGGGCAAATCACAACACACACATAAGACAACCTAACCAAGATTTCATACAGTCACCTTCCAGAAGATTGTAAGGAAGGCTTTCAAGACATCTCGAAAGGACAGTGGGGTACAACATGAAATAAAAGAGACAACTCTCACATTCCTTCTGAATGGCAGCTAGAGTGAACCAAAAGCTACTAATGCACAGTGCTAACAAAACAACTCCCCCACGATTACCACCAGTGTGTGGAAACATATCCCTCACAGGGTTCTTCCTCTCCCAGGAAAGCTAAAGATGCTTAACTGGTTCACTACAGAAGGACAGAACCCCTCTTGACTATTCTGACTGCTGACAGGATAGACAGAGGGACCAATGGTAAGTATGTTAGAACATCTTCTGAAATGCAAGTAATAAAAAAAAAAAAAAAAAGCAAGCTTATGCAATAAATAAGAAGTTTACTGAATTTGACAACAGAAAAGAGAAAGCCAAAGACTTCAAATGCTGAATTTTTGTCTGCTAGCAGAAGAAGATGATGAAAATACACATATGGAATGGGAAACAAATCAACAACTCCAGAAAATGCCAATTAAAAGCTTAAAAGAACACTGGCTGGTAAAAGGTTGAAAGGTTGTTCACCAAAAATGTAGAGGAGCACTAGGTAACAGCTGAATTCATGGAGAGGTTATTTTCTGCAAGCAATAACCAACCTGCTTGTCATGTTCACCACTTCTGCATAAACTTTGAAAGCCAATCCTTTCGGTAACAGTGCTATTCAATTCTCTTTCTATAGAGAAACAAGATAACTTTTTGTCTGAAAATTTCACAAAACAGTTCAGCTCTTGATGTTACACTGTAGAACTCACACATGAATTTAAGATCAGGCTAAAAATGTTTCTCAAACACCACTATTCTGGGTGATTTTTCTTGACCTAAATTTTTTTCAGTTTAAAACTCCAGAGGTAAGAGCTGGTGAGATGTTAAACACCACACAGAGAACTGAGGAACAAAGAAGAGAGCATGACAACAAATTCAGAACTATATCTTTGTTCCCTGCTTGTGAATGCCCCAATTTGGATGAGCCTGATTACCTGGGTACAAGACATTACACAGCAGAATGTCACCCCACCCAACAGTGCATGGCAGAAGATAGCAAAGGCTGGCAGAAGACAAGTAACAGCTTGAGCCTTCTATGCCACAGAATACCATACTTTTATTTGATGATGGTGATGCTGGTTAGACAAAAAGCAAGACAGCCTCTTTTTTCAAGAAGTCTTTTTAAGAGTCATGAAGCTTATTTCTTCATAGGGGCTGAAGATATGCTGCTACTGATGTTAGAGAACAGGGCAGGTAGTAAGTGTTAAGAGTCAGTCACTTCAAACAAAAACTGCAAAGGCAATTTCATTCATCCAAAAGTTCAGTATTAAAACAATAAACATTCTCTTCTTTTCAACTTATATAATAAGACATTTCATTGACTCCAAAAGATCAACTAAAAATTTAAAGAACTTTTTTGATGTGTTACTTTCTCTTAGTACTCATCACATACTTCAAGCATCTATAGTGGAATGGACAGAAACAACTACTAGCCTTAACTGTTGATCTACTTAAACTATTTCTGAAGAGTAATTTCATATATTTCCACATTTCCTAAATAAAGGCATACATCTTGGATCTAGATAATAAAACATATTTATTGGTATCTTGTTGGAAAACAACACAACATATTGACAAGATTCTATTCTTAAGATTTCCTATAACACCCCACAACACAGGTCAAAAACTTATTTCAAGATTCTGGTGACTAACATCACGAGTGCAAGAACAATCCTGTTTAAGAAATCGTTCACTTGTTCCATTTGACTGATGTACAACACATACTATCAAGTGAGAATGTGCAGTTCTGATAGGTCTGCAATCCATAAGCACATTAAGGTCGTCATTTTCAACTACTCTTTTTTCCTTTCCTTTTTTTTTTAAACATAAATTCCAAACTGGTTCATGGGACAACAGTATTTAGTTCTAACATCTGGGAAGTGAAAAACCACCTTACAGCATCTATTGCTGGAAAGCAATTGTGTTAGCTTTCATTAATGAACTTACTGTTACGTGCATATATCTAAAATACGCATTTCTAACAACTATATTGTTGCAGTAGCAACTATAATATTATTAGACATAAAACTCACAGTTAATTTCAAAGCAGTTCCATACACAATTTATCTGAGGCCTCACTGGTAACATATTTAGAGAGCTGTCTTTGAATTCAGTATATTCCGTGAGAAGTAATGAGGAAATTCACACTAACTCAGAGCATAGGTTAGATAACACAAGGAAAAACAATCTGCACATGAGAACACTACTGCTTTTTCAGACTACACCTTAATAACACCTTAACCACAATACTCTTATGTGCTTGTACTTATATATACATAGAGACATGTAAGTTACCTGATCAAAGAGCTGCTTGCCTGTTGTATTGGGCTGGATGGCAAATTCCAACTCTGCATCCATTGTGGTTACTCTGACATTGATCTACAGAAGATAAGGAAATATTTAAATCATACTGTAACAGTGTGATGCTTCTATATCCTGTGATTAGCCTGTAAGAAACAATGAGTTCAACAACTTTAATGGTCTTGTGTACACACAGAACATAGCAGTAGCAGTAAGAAAAACAGAAAATTTGAATCTCAAAAATTCTCATCTTTATTTAGTGTAAAAGTGTAATCTGGATAGTATTTACCAGTAGGTTGAAAGGTTAAATTAGAGAACAAAGCTCAAAATTAATTTAATGGGAAAGCTGACATCACTACTGAACAGCTGAAGAACACTGGGACATTCAGCTACTGGGCACTATCTTTCAGAGGGCTTCCCAAATGCATGCAAAACAAAAAGGGTTTTGGTCACATATATATCATTTTAAGGTATTTATGCCTAGCAATATAAAAAGACAAGCAGCTCCCTGCTTGCCATTTCTAAAATCAAGCAGTTTGGTGGTGGAAGTATTTAGGACTAGAGCCTGTACATCTCAGGACAGACTAGAAGGAGGTTTTCATCAGTGGAAAGAAAAACTACAGAAGTTAGCACTCCTTAGTGCCAACCTCCTTCAGCTCCCTTACTACAGGACTAAAAAATCACTACCATTCAATGAACCTCCTTCTCCTGAAAGGGAAGACCATTTTCCAGATGACTCCTGACAATCACTGGGTTTATTTGTTATAAAACAATAAGTAAATACTGCAGGAGATAATTGGAAGCCTTACTTGGAAGTACAACAATCTTTTTCAATTTCTATTCAGCTGGTGAAACATAAATTTTAAGGAATTTAGAGACTTTAGAGGAGATAAGATTTTAGTTAGAGATAAGCCTTACTAGAGTTAATTAAAATAAATGAGTAGGCCTTGAAGAACCTAAAAGTTAGTAATTAACTAATAATTGATTGCTTGTCAACACAATGTTTGGTTAGCTGGGTTTATAATGAAGAATATAGAAACTGACAAATAGCTTTAGGAACATAAAACAATTGTGGGCCTCCTCTGCTCCGAAACCAATTGAAGATAGGGAATGGGAGTTCCACCAAGAGTTCATTTGTCATATTTGCATTGAAAAGGTAGAAAGGTCAGAATGAGGAAGACTTAATTTACTTCCTCATTCTGGGACCCCTCCCCATGAACGGGACCACTGACCCATTTCAAGGAACAAACTACACATGCTTAATAGCTTTTGAAATGATTAGCATACGAAGCGAGCAATGGGCTGAACCAAAATTATGAATATGTATTTGTATTTTATCCATACAATACTTGTATGGATAAAAGGACTCTGTGATCACCTGAAAGGCGCAGTGTGTATTTGGGAGTTATCCCGCATGCTGCCCGACGTCGCAATAAACATACACTTTCTAACTATAAACTGTTAGAGAGTTTTTGTCCCTCACAGTTGGATATCGGTACTAGACCAATATCCATATTTCTTTAGTAAATCACTGGTACATATAGAAGTGAGAATTTCCATGAAACAGAACAAAGTATTAAATGCCAGCACTGTCTTCTCAGTGTTAGAATGGTCCTCCACTCCTACTGCCAGGTTATCACATTTTATTCATCTTTAGTGCACAGGAATATGAAAGTGTTAAAGGTCAAATATACCTTCTTATAAATGCAAAAAGACCAAACTCATACAGATATATTCTAATTTCTTCCTACTGTAAAAAGGGAACAGGAATAAATTAGGACTTGTATTACAGGTTCTTACACTACTATGTATGCGCAAACCATTTCCATTAACTATTTCCCTAATTCTGCCACCAGGTGGAATACTTTGAGAAGTGATTGTCTGGAAAAGAAGACAGACAAAACAGGGAAGGGAGATCTAAGGTGGGGAAAAGAAAACTGCAGAGCAGTCTGTCCTCATGCAACAGATGAAGCTTGATCACTGCTCCCTTCACTGTCAAGGTAAACACGAGGGGGGATATACAAGACAAGTAGCAGGAGCCTGAGGACCTCTAGGTTATAGACTTGCAAAAAAGAATGACAGAGGGGGCTTAGCCAACTTTACTGGGTGTGCAAACACTGATAAAGAACAAGAGTTGAAGACTTTGGAGTAAAAGATAGTTTGGTTTTATTGCAAAAAAAAATAAATAGAGGGTGTGTGTGTCAGAAAGAGGGAAAAATATGTTTTCTGCAGATTCTCTCAGTCTGTCCATTTCAAGAGAAGAAAAGAAAAAACCCTTACAGAACAAAACTCATCTAACAAAATAACTAATTTTAAATGGTAGGTCTAACTCACTGCCAGTTGCACTAGTTTAAGCATGAGGGATTGCCCCTTAATTACAAAAATTTAATTTTTTAAAACAGTTTTTCTTTTTAAAAAATGAAGCCTTCTTTAGGGCAGTCACAAGTAAGCAAGTTACAAAGAAGAAGGCCAAAAAAATAATTTTTTTAAATGCCAAAGTACTCTGTTATATAACAGCACCATTGCCAAAACAAGAAGTGTCATAGAAGAGCTACAAAGCACAGCAAGTTGAAAATAAATTGCAGCAGCAGGCAGCAGAAACTTCTTATATAAATATCCTTACAACAAATGTCATCTACAAATGGAAGAAATACTACCTGAGAGTTTATCCTTCACAAGAACTAGAATACACAAACAGTAAAATAATAGCTGTAATACAATACAATACAGCTCTAAATTCTGTCTGCTTCTGGATGTTACTGCCCAAAAAAATCGGAGTGCTCTAAAAGAACAGAGCTTCTACACCTGCAATGGGCACAGACAGATATTAAGAGTACCTGGCCACTTATACACATTACAGTAACTGCTTAAGCCTGTAGCATTTCTGTTTATCTCTGAATTTCCAATTAACAGATCACTCATCAGCTAACCAACATTTACAAATTCAGTTCTAATACGAAAGTTGCATATTAAATGATGGCAATATTAAAACGTTACCTTTTGTGATACAAATTATTTAAGAAGAGAAAGTTAACATTAGCCATTCATTTTCTTTCCTAAGGAAGTTGGACTGACTTTGATTTTTGGCATACAAATACCAGGCTTCTACAAACTTGTATCATTGTTCTACATCTTCAATCATCTCTGGGCATGGAACGTAAAAACGTTACTGTTGTCAAAACCTGAAGACCCCAGAGGTCTACGTATCTAATTCAAATCCTGATCACAGGGCACCCTCTCAACAAAAATTAAACCTCTGGTATCAGTTGCTTTGTCTATAAAATAAAACTAGCAAACTACATTAACAAGAATCATAGGGGAAATTCCCACATTGTAAATACAGCAGGGAATTGAGAAAACACAAGCAGAGAAAGCAGGACCAGGAACTTTAGCAGTGGTCTGCCACTCATGTAACCTCTGCTGGGTATCCAGCTACTTTGAAGCAATTCTCTTTATGTGACATTGGTGATGGGGGAAATGATCTGAACCACAAATTACGAGGACAGGCACTAATCTGAACCAACTTCACCACACAAATACGGAAACAGGAAGGAGCTCTTGCAATACTGACAAGAGAAATGCATAAAGGTTTCCTGTAGCAAATACTGGAAGGCTACCACTACACATACCACAAGACCCATTCAGTGCCTGCTTTTCAAACTTGCCCTCACCAGGATCCCACACCTTTGTAACAGAATCTGACAGCTCTCTTCTTCACATAGTTCAACCAATTACTATCTCAAGTTTGCATATTAAATAGAAGTACAGAATAGTGTGGCTTGGAAGGGACCATTAAAGGTCATCTAGTTCAAATCCCCTGCAATGAGCACAGACACCTTTCCCCACATCAGGATGCCCACAGACCCATCCAACCTGACCTTCAACATTTCTAAGGATGGGGCATCTACCATCTCTCTGGGCAATTGTTAGAGTTTCACCTCCTGCATAATGTAGTTTGAATCTATATCGTTTTAGTTTGAAACCATTACCCTTGTCCTTGCAACAGGCCCTGATAAAATGTTTGTCCTCACCTTTCTTATAAGCTCCCTTTAAGTACTGAAAGGTCAAAATAAGATCTCCCCACATTTCTCATTCCCAGGCAGAACAGCCCCAACTCTCTCAGCCTTTCCTCAATAAGGAGGGATGCTCTACTCTGACAACCATTTTTGTGATCCTCCTCTAGACCTGTTTCAACATGGTCTCAGCACCATGTCCTCCCTGTGCTGGGCCCCCAGAGCTGGATGCAGCACTGCAGGTGGGGTCTCAGCAGAGCAGAGGGGCAGAATTCCCTCCCTGGCCCTGTTGTCCACCACTGGATGCAGCCCAGGACATGTTTGGCTTTCTGGGCACATGGACAGCTCATGTCCAACCTCTCATCCAGCACCACCAAGTCCTTGTCAGCAGGGCTGCTCTTCATCTGTTCGCCCCCCAGCCTGTGTTGACACTGGGGCATGCCCCAACTAAGGTGCAGCACCTTGTACTTGGTCTTGTTGAACCTCAGGAGGTTCACATTGTCCCACTTCTCAAGCTTGTCCAGGTCCTTGGCATCAGCAGCAGGCTGAGTTTATCTGCATTTTACCAGACTTGCTTCAGAATGATTAAACACAGCCAAAGGAAGGGAAGAACATGCACTAAAGAACTATGCGTTGATTATTCTTTGCCAAGGGAGCAACTGATGCTTTGATAACAAATGTTGCTTATAGGTTATGAGGATATTTGCCACAGCTCACAAAATACTATTTATAGAAAAATATTCTACAGCAAATTATCTATTAAATAATTTATCCAAACCAATAAAGAATACAGTCAATGAACATATCTGGAACAACAAACATCAATGTGCACTTAATAAAAGCATGCACTTCATATGGGAATTATATTTTTATTGCATTCTTTCACCTTTAAGGACTTGAAAAAGTATTTCTACATCTTCTTGTAGTACCTAACTTCAACCCTCCACAATTTATGGGAATATTACACATCACCACATTAACCTCTGAACCTCTCGTCAAACAGATTCAGTCCATGAAACATGCACAAATCCTGGCTGTAAGATTAATAATCTAAAACTTACTACTACTGTACTTCAGCCATCCTTCAGAGATATTAGTTATACCACTTCAGCTTTCATAATGAACTCCAAACTGAGCAGGTACCAATTCTGAGGAAAAAAGCCATTTAAAATAACATGGAAACGGTTTCCAGAAGTTTTGATTTGGTTTAATAAATGCAGTAAAAATTAGTCATCTGCAAAAGCCACAAAAACCAGTCTGATTCATAAGAAAATTATATACAGCAAAAAAAGTTTGTTTAAAGGGCTTCCTCATACTGGTTCAGCCATTTACTATCTCAAGTTTGCATATTAAATTGTGTTAGGAGTAGCAGTGTATTAGTCCCACGGCTTTACAGACTGCACATATACACACAGCACTCTCTCCATACCAACATCAAAGTAGATATAGGGAGAGGTGAAAGAAAAACTGTTAAGAAGGTAAGGTAAAAAGGTAAGGATTAAACAGCATTAGGAACAGAAGACGACAGAATAATGCCAAACAGATTTTACTAATAGATGAATCAAAAGAAAGCACTCCTCCAAGCTGACATCAGTTATCTATTTATACTACAGAAATAAATCATTAATTCAAGCCATAATTCAAATACTGCATTACACAGACTCAAAGATTTTCCTGTGTAACACCACTGTAGTAAAAAAAACTTATACACTATTTCAATTCAACCACCTTACAGAAATTAGTTTTATCTTGCAAATATTAGAATTTTAAACCACCATATAATTCCAGAATTTATTTACTCCTCTGAATACACAGTATCATAAATTGTTGAATAAACCTAAAAAAAAAAAAATCCTTTTTAATCTTAGTGACTTTGACATCTGTTATTCCCCAGTGTAATGCTTGCTTTCCTTCATGCTTTGCAGTCTTGTACAAAAGTGCTGCCAATTACCATCAAAACCAAATTATAATTTAACTCCTTCTACACCCTATAAATGTAATATTTCGGTCAATTAAACCTAATCTTCTTAGCATATGAAATGATTAACAGTTATGTAACCCATGATGTCTAATTTTAGCTTCTATGTTTCTATCTTCGGTGCAGATCTGTGAGAATGCCATGCAGCTGAGAAACATTTTGTGTCTATTCCTTTAGAAAGAAAGCACTGAAAATAAGAGTCAACAAATATTCTGTTCTTCAGCAAGCTGAGAACTAAGCATACTGAGAACAGCACTTGCAACTGCTCAAATTTTTATTACAGCAGCAAAGATGTAATTAAACAAAGAAGTCATCAGTTTTGTTCAGATGGATCACAACATACTAAATGAAACTAAAATTCATACTGCCAGGTAGAACTGAGAATAGCAAGTCTCTTTTAAAAACAAACTACTTGATTTCAGAAGTAGAGTAGATGCTGAGTAACAGCTTGAAAAACTAGAAAGTGACTTCGTCACAAATCCAGCCAAAATGAAGGACCAGACTTTCTACTGAAGCAATCAAAAAAGGAAAATGTTTCAATTATGTATATTTTTTCACTCACATATTATTTTAATATCTCAGGACAATATACTAAAGTTACTGTTACCCTTTCAAAACAGCCTTTTCACCCAAGCTATTTAACCTACTAGCCTCTAAGAAAAAAAAAAAAAAATCCAAAACACATGATCTTTTACTACCATGTATGAGAATCATTCACAGCAGCATGAAATTTATTTCAGACTGAGACATCCAGGAAAAATGCAAGATGTTTGCTATAAAATTCCAATACACCAAGACTTGCTACTGGTCTTCATTTACTTAATTTTGTCTGGAATACTATATAACTTTAACATGAAAACAAAAAAAGTGAACCCAAAATATATTTAATTGCCTTTTCTGTGGTCGAATGGGTACTGGTTTCATTTAAATGGATCTGTGGCTTATTTATTTGTTATTTTCTCAATTAAAAACATCATCCCAGGAACACATGAAGAATTTATGGTTGTACTGCACAAGTTTACATATTTACAAGACTACCAGACTTTTCTGAAAACTATCAATTGGATCATTACAGCAGAGTCTGAAAAAAGAAAGCCTAAACAGGTCACAGAATACAGAAGAGAGATAAAATAACACTGTCAAAAATCTCACCACTTATGTTAACTGGGTTTTCTTAGCTCTTACTCACGACTATTTCATTAGTTTTCAGGTTAGATGATTTCCAGCAATAAAGCTACAGAACACTGACTGTCTTATTGTAACAGCTGTCAAAAATAAGCAACAAGGATTTAAAGCATAAATAGTTACTGGACTAGAAGTACTCAACTATGTGGATTGTCCATAAAGACAACTCCCAAGAGCTCCAGTAAATATCCATAGCAAGAGACCTCCTACTGTCCAGTACTATCAAATCTGAGAACAGCAAGACTCTTCAAAGAACGTCTGATTCATTAAACATAACTATAGCTAAGCTCTTACAGTCTCCAAAGAAGAAAAAATAAAGCAGGGAGGGAGGAGGAAAAGAGATCCAAAGCCATCTATCATTTAAGAAGCAGACAGAACAAAGTCTGAGGTTTGATTTTTATAGGTAATACTACTTAACCTTTGGCAAGTGTGTTACTTCTTCATTCACTGATTACCAACTATAATTACAGCAACCTGCAGTTTACAGGAAGACATTGAGAAATGTAATCAATTTAATTTCATTTATAATGGCTCCTTTCACTTGGTTTCCTTCTAGGATTTCACACGCACCTACACCATCAAGAGACATATGAACTCTTTATAAAAAGCCCCTTATTAAAAGAATTATCTTTGGCACAAGGCCAGCTTCTTTGCCAAGATCTGGTAGCTAATATCAATTTATCAGGGTGGATTGTGCACTCTTTCAACACCACTGCAATCTCAGTTCTAAGGATATTGCTTTCCTCGTGAACAACCCTAAAATTCTTATTTCCTTCCATTTTCTCTGGTCCTTAAAATAGAGGGAACCCTGCCTGCCTAAATTTCATGGTTCCAATCCCAGAATTCAAAAAGAAATTACCTCACCAAGTTTGTTTTTTCTCCCTCGTCACCACCTCTGTGGCTCCATGGCTCTTCAGCTGCATGGAGCCGAAGGCCTCAGAAACCACATGAGCTCACAGTGACTTTTTGCCTCATTCTTAAAACACAGTATTCCAAAGGCAACACTTAATTCTCATAGCCAGCACTCAAACAGGTCAGAAAATAGTATGCTGCTAATTCATCTTCCTGCCCTTTACAGCGCAGCTTTCTGTCACCAACGAGCAGGATACAGACAGCTACTTCCAGCTGGAGAAAGTGCCAAGATACTGTCCCTAATCCACTGGCAGGAAAAGAAGAAATTACAGAAACAAGGTATGGCCATAATTGGTCATCAGACCAACTGCAAAGCTCAGAACAGAACTTCAAGCCCTTAGTCCTATGCTCACATAATTCACTGAGCTGTACCAGTTACAAATACTGGCACACAACACAGATTATTTAGAGGGGTAATTTCTCATTAATAGCAAAAACCTTTCATATACCTTCATATAGGGATGTATGTGTGTATACACATGCACATTGACACATTTATTCTTAGCAACAGACCTGCCCTTAATCTGCTACCAAAATGAAACATCAGTAAACAAAGAATGCCTGAAGGCTCTTACATAAACCGAGCTGAGCAGAAATAATCTGACAATTCAGTTCCCTTTCTGAATGCTCTGCTCACTGGATACAAGTGGAAGAGACAAGCAAAAGTCCTTTAACACAACAGATGAAATCCTAAGCTAGCAATATAACAAACAGAAAAAGAATTAACCTACTGAATCATTTTCTCCTCAAAGACTTCTAGAATTATTATCAAAACAAAAGTTGGAGATCTTTTTTCCCCCTGGGTAGAAAGTGGATGAACCCTTATCTTAGCTGAAGTGAGAGGAACAGGAGATCACAAACACTGCTTATTTCCTCCCTTCAAAACTTAATTTCTACATGATATTCTCTACCATGGTAAAACTACTATCTAACTTAGTGCAGACACTTTACACATGTTCTGTCTTCCCCTGCCAAATCCGGCAGCAAACCCTTCCACTGATTCTCACAGGCACTGAGTCAGGCTCAAATTATGCCTCCAATAATTACTGTAAGTCAGTTCATCTCAAAGTCAACAATTCCTGAAAAGTCATTCCTCCTGCCAGCCAAATGGGCTCCAAGTACTGCTCCCATTTCCAATTGTCCTCCATGCAACTTGCAGTACCAAGCTTTCTTGAGCTTTTTTTCCACACATTGGTACTAAACTGTCTCAACTTCAATTGTACATGGTCAAATCTTATAAAATCTAGAAAGGGCAGAGTGAAAACAACTGGAACAGTTAAAAGATTATCTCTCTAAAATGTAAAAACCTTCCGAGATTTTAGATGAATATAAACCTGCTACTTACTGGTTTCGGCATTTTTCTTGTTTTCTGCAGTCTCCTGTCCACTTAAATCTTCCAAAAACTCTTTGCCCCCTTCTGCTAAAAACAAAATTAAAAGGATTGTTTTTAAATTAATCAAAACTTAATCATAATAAATAGTAAATCATAGTAAAAATTTAACAATTCTATACAAGTAAGCAAGTGCTCTACATATACAAAACACACTTCTCAGTGAGTGACATATAGAAAGAGCAACTCATTTAGCCAGTACCAGAATCTACAGGTCTCTAAGCAGTAACATCCTCCCTCCTTTCTGTAGAACATTTATGCAGTAATGTTACAATAAAGAGACAACAGTTCCCCAAGTGCTACAAATTCTTTTAAAGGTTCTGTTATCATACATTATCTACTATTAAAAACCTCTAACATGATTTACAAGAAACACCATGAAGACAAAAAAAAAAAAAAAAAAAATTTAACAATTTTAAAGCATCAAAACTGTATTTCCTGGCTATAAAATAATTTGTTTCTCTCAGCAAAGGAATGATAGTAATTTTTCCCAAATGAAAAGAAATTTCTACCAACACAGGAGAAAAAAAGGAAGAAAATCTGCTGTGCTTAAAACAACAGAGCTTTTTTCTTTTTAAGCAGAAAGCTGTAAGTTATCTCTACTGTCTATGTGGTAATAAAAGTATTGTATTCTGTTCCAAAAAAGTTTTTATGCCTTGAAAAATATGTTTGCAATGTTATTGGTAGATATCATCCTACCTCCTTTTCAATTCCTTCTAACTCAGAAAGAGCAAGCAGCTAGTCACCTTCCTGCACACATTTACAGTAATGACTTCCACAAATCAGACTGCTGCTGGTTTCCAAGGAGCACCAAAGACTGCATTGCCTTCAAAAATAATATTAACTGGAATTACACTTATACTAAGAAAAATGCATATGACATGCTAGTCAGAATAATCCGAGATTTCAGTACTATAACTCCACAGCTGCAACAGATGAATAAAATCTTCAGAAATGCTTAAAAGAAAAATAAAACAGAATACTTGAGAGCAATCCAGTTATCAAAAGCAAGGATTTTAATATAAAAATTACAAAAGTTAATTTTCCTTGCTTCCTGGCAATAAAAATACAGTAAATATTAGAAACATTTGCTCAGCAATTTAAGGTGCTCTAGCACATTATTTTTTATTTCTTCTTCTAATCTGTAGAGAGATGTTTGAAAAGAGGCACTTAAAAAACAAAGGATGAAAACAGAATTAAAGAAGCATAAACGTTGTTGGCTGGTAAAGAAAACAAATGCTAAGACTAAAGATTACAGAAAGAGACATCTAATGGCATAGTTCAGATATGGAACAAAACTGCGTTTAACAGTGTTTTAATGTTTTCAGGCTGATTTTCTATCTTCAAGTTACATTCATTATGATATAACTAATCCAGCCCAACTCTAGAGGTATAATACTCTATGCCTAGCATACAGACAATTACATTCCAGCTAATTTTTTTTAATTACAGAAGATACTCTTGAGAACTGGACAGTATCAGTCATGTCCCAAATGCAGGCTTGCTGCCTGATGTGCAGTGCCAATTTACGCACTGAGCCAAGGCATTTCCATTACTTTATTCTGATCTGCACAGAGCAGGGAGCTGGGTGGGAACCCACCAAAGGCTGGCACTCCAATTATCCAAACTTTACACCTTTCACACTTTTCAGCAAACAAAGAGATCACGGTTTATTGGCTACAGGTTCCATGGCTCTCTTCTTGATCAACATTCTACCTTCTAAGGTTCAATGATTCTCTCGCTTTTCCTGCCAATCATGCCACATGCTCAGCCATTCCCCTATGGAGTCATGGGCTTAGGGAGTCAGTGGGCACTGAGTTGTGGTCACAGTCACCCCCTGCCAGAATTATCTTTTCTCCACTTGGAGCTGATTCAGCACAGTTGCTGAGTTGGCTTTGTTTGTTTCTTCTTAACTTGGGAGTTCTGCCAAATGTCCTTGTGGCTCATGAATTCTGCATTCCCTGTGCCCTCTATCAATGGAACATCCTTCGTCCCAAACTTTGCTAACTTTCCCCTGGGTCTGAGATGGTTGAAGAGTGTCAAGCCCTAAACCTTAACAAGGCAATTCTACTGACAAGTCATTTATCTTTCAAATATCTGGGCATCAGCAGTAAGACTACTGTCCTAAGGTACTGTTAAATATATTCTTGAACATCATGAATACACTTTTCCTTTATTCCTCTCCCTGCTTTTAACCACAAAAGCTTCCTGGGGAGGAAAAAAAAATGGCTTTTGATAAACTCTGGCTTTTGATAAAAACTCAACAGCATGTTTCCCTTTCAGAGAAGAGACTGCCTCTACTCCCCTCTTTCCCTAATGAACGCCTTGGAAACATACAAGAGAATAACAGAAACCAAAACAAGCTTGGCTCTAATATGTGCTAACAGCTAGCAGGATTCCGAGCTGTAGTAATCCCTGTGCTCACCTCTGACAGCAAAGGCTCAATGTTTGAGAAGGCAGATTGAAGCCCTAGAGTTACACTCAGTTAATTAACGATGCAAAAGCTAAATTAGATTCTCATCCACCATTCTGTAAGCATGCCAACTCAACAGTACCAAAAGGAACAGAAAGTAGTACAGCTACTTTCCTGTGCCTTTAGTTACGTAGCACTGAAAAGAAGGGGTATGGTAAGATGACTGATAAGGGAGCCCAGTCTCCAGGAGAGCAATGACAGCACATGGCACAGGACCAAGATCTGTGCTATCAAATTATTCCTTTCTGAGGTCTTTCTAAGAGACAACACGTCTAGCAATTTCTACAATGACTGTCATACATTTTATCACTACAAATTCATTCATAAACATGTCCCAGATTTTTGCTTTAGGATTTACTCAAACATTTTGTTATAATACTATCAACAAACCATAAATTATTTATTTGAAAACTTAGTTTAAAACCTGAAGGTAACTTTTAAAATCAGAAATGTGACTACAGAGTTTTACAGGTTAATCCTATGTCATCAAACCACAACTGGGAGACATGTTCGCAAGAGAACAAAGTTTTCAGCAAAAAGCATGAATCCTCTTATATAAAACTCAATAAAAATTAAGTCTCACTGTTAGTCCTACAGATTCCATGGGCCTGAAAAACTATCACAGTATATGAGCAATAGGGAAAAAAAATCTATGCAAAACAAACAGCACCCCATGTATTTTTTGTTGAAGTGTTTGCTTGTAATATCTTTTACTAAATTAAAAAAATTTCTGTAATTTCTTTTAAAAATCACCCAAATATAAATTTATAGCCAACTATGCTGAATTTATTTCCAATATTTTCATTTTATATATAATACAAAAAACAGCCTGTGTCAGCCTGACTATGCTTTCATATTTAAAACGTTGTGCAATTTTGAAACAGTACATTCACACAAACACACTGTAACAATTTTATGTATATACAAATAAAGAAGTTCACAGATCTTAAAATTGCAAATATTGACATCAAATAAGCACTGAATAAAAACCAAAAATCGCCCTTTCTTTCGCAATTATTGGCATGAGCTAACATTAAAAACAACAACAAAAAAAACACATGAGGGAAACACTGGGCCAAAAGAAACCAAAAATTGCAGCCAGGCAAAATATTGTGTATCTCCACTGTTAGTACTGGGGTGTCAGTTCACTTTTGCTACTAATGCCAGTTCAGATAAATTTATATTCAGCAGATACAAAATTTTTAACTTTGAAGCAACTAATTACTTATACTTACTTTTATCTTAACACTCATAGGAAATGGCATCGCAAATAGTGAAAAAAACCCAAACCAACAGCAAAGAAGACCCCAGTCAGCTGGGATTGGAAATGATATTCCTTTTGATTCCTGCATTCTGAAACCAGCCCATGACCTACTAGGCATAAAGGCTCATCTCTTCAGCATTTAGAATCCTAAAGGAAGGACTCTTCCAAGTCAGGATTAACAGGACTGTGACTTTGCAGACTTCCTACTGCTACAACACTCAGGACTTTCAGGAGTGTATGCAGTAATCTGGACTCTGGACCAAATCAACAAAAGTGTCAGCAGGCTCCACATCCCAAATAGATAAAAAAGTAATCCAGAACATCAAGAACTCTCTTGAAATGAAAAGCTATGATTTCAAGTTTCGCTAACTACAAGGCAGTTGAGATTTTTAAATCAGTATCATCTATGTTTCTAGCTATGCCACAGAGAGCAACAAATAAAGCAATTGTTGAAAGATGACAATGAAAGCTTTCTTCGGAAAATTATGGCGCATAAAATGCCTGATGCCAAAATTCTGTCAAATAATTTATGCAGCAGCTGTTTTCAAAAGAAACATTCATACACATAGCCATGGGTCTGAGGTCAGGTGAGGATGGGATAACACAGGCAGAAAGCTCCAGCAGGATGCTTGGCTGGTAGAGAAGCAACACTCAAAAGTAGGATCCCTAAATGACAGCTTAGGGCCTTCTCTCAGAAGCAGTCCCTCCAGCAGCATCACTCCTAAACTTGAGCAAGAGATTTACCATCTATTTCCCTAAATCCCCAAAAGACAAATGTCAGGGACCACAGAGCTTTACCCACAGCAATATAACTAACTTGTTCACTAACAGAAACTTATTCAAAATTAATATACCTTTTCTTTTCGAAGTCTTATTCCATTCTATTTTTTGTGGTACCTAAAAGTTTTAGATTTTTGCGGGGGAAGCAATAGGCAAGTCACAGGCCATTGGACCTGACTAACTGGTCTCAGATTTCTACAAAATTGTCTCTCCACTCCAAAGCAGTCGGTGAATGTCTGCAGGGCAATCATCTTTCACACTAACAGCTCCCTAATGACACACTTGCTGCAATCCAATAAAGAAGTTCATTTGCCACAGACTTTACTTCTGCATACATCTTCAGACGGACAGAGCAACCGCCTACACAGTTGTCTGCAATATAAGCAAACCAGGGCAGGAACTAAAACAAGCCATTTATCTCACAGAAGGGGAAAAAAAAAAAAAAAAAAAAAAAAAAAAAAAAAAAAAAAAAAAAAAAAAAAAAAAAAAACAAAAAAAAACAAAAAAAAAAAAAACAAAAAAAAAAACAAAAAAAACCTAAATTGTACACTTAATATGCAAAAATTGAGATTTGACCAGTGCTAGACATCACATGCAGAGTTTTACATGCCAACTTTTTTTTATGTACTGTAACTTTCCCCTCTTAAAACCACCATTTCCCCCAACCCTCCCTTCTCTGAAACATCCAAAATAGGCTTGCTGTCTCTGAAAAATATAACTGGTACAATGTATCTATACGAAAACACATTTTGAAGAGTGAAGTACTTCTTCTAAACTGTATTTCCTGTGAGCTTCAGAAGGAAAATGAAATCCTGGCAGTTGCCAGCACAGTATTCAACTAAAAGCAACTTCATAGCAGTCAAATATCTGTGCACTATTTGCAGTTTTGCCAGTTAATAAACTGGTATGTTTTAGACGTGCTACACGATTTACATACACTTAATATTTATTGATATAGTAATCTTAACTTCAAGTTACCCACAAATGCACTACAGGAAATAATTCAAAGATTCTGAAGAGTGTAACAGTGATAGACTGGCCAATCTTATCATGTACATTGGATGCACCATCAAAAATGGAAATCATGAATGCAAATTGATGGAAATACTGTTGCTTCCAAGCGCAGTAATCCTTTCTCTAAACATACAGTTCGCAAAGAAGTAGGACATGTACCCAGAATTTTGGGTACAACTCATCTCAAAGTCAAGTATTCTATTTTCTGAATAACGCTGTTAAGTCTCTTACAACTAGCTCCATAAAATAAAAGAAACCTATGAATTGGCCACTCATATAATTCTCCATATAAACTAGCTAGAGTTGTCAAATTGCAATGTTCTAGTGTAAAGATTATTAACTGCCTTTTTGGAACAATGACCTATTTCTTTTTCTTTGTACTACATGACTTGAAGGTTTTACTTCACAGAGTGATTAATAAATACCTAAAGCAGAAAGGAAAAAAATATTTTTTAAATCCAAAGTACAGCTAAGTATTAACCCACTGGTAAAGTTAGCCAACAAATGCAGTTCTTCAGTGTTGAAAGGAAAGAGTTTACCTAGACTTCTCCAGCTCTGGAGTGAACTTGCTGAGCATGCAGGATACACTGGGTGCTGCTTTAATGGATCAGTATCTTTCTACAAACAGTTCTTTCTCCAGAAGTTCATATAAAGCTTTGTTTACATTTACAAACTTGAAAATCCTCCCTTTCCTCTACTCCCACAGCCTTCTAATGCAATATAAAGCGATAGGAAGGCTTTGATGTATTTAACACATCCAACAGAAAAGACATAATGCCTTCAACAACTTTCCTCTTCACCTCTGCCAACAGAGGCACCCCTTCTCAAAAAGCAGAGCAAGGCTGCTGAAGAAGAAAGGTCGTTCACCTATCCTGGCAAAGGCTAAAGGAACTCTGCCAAGAACTGCCTTCTCACATCAAAACATCTACATGTCTTACCCTCCTGGTTTTGCAGCTCGAAGGTGGATCTAAATCCTCACTCTTTACAGCTTTACCCAATTTTCTGTGAAACAACCTTTTTCTGGCAGTACTATTACCATCAAGCCCTGCAATGCTCTCTGCTGCAATGACTGAAACAGTATGAGAACTCTTTCTCTCATCTCTACACACATTTTTACACTTTTTCTTTGAGTCAGCACTCAATGAAAACTCTCTGGACAGCTCCAGACATGTCACACCATGTCATTTTTTCATGCATTTTCTAAAGCTGTTTCGCTTTTGCTCTCCGATTTCCCAACTTCCCAACCTAACAGAACAACTGTGTCACCTCAGTACAAAGCTTGGAAATATGCCATTGCCTTGCAATTGCCATTTGCTGGGAGGCTGCTTATCTGGGAACATTGCATTGACTCGCAGTTTATTTTTCCCACAGTCCCCCTTATGCTAAATCAATAGATCAATAAAGGCAAGTTTATAATCCAATAAACAGTTACTACTTGTCCCGTCTTTAATGATTAAAAAACAACTTCATCGCAGTAGCCATAATGCTACAGTACACCGACTCCACATCTTCCCTGGGAGCACACGTTGCCCAGCAGCGCTGTGCCAACGCACCGAGAGCTGACAGCAACAACCGCATTCCCACAATCTTCTCCATGTGCGAGGTGCTGTGCAGGCACACGCATCCCCAAAAACACGGCACAGCCACGGCCACAGGCGTCTCCGATGGAAACAAACCACAGGGACATACAGGGATACATCTTAAGCCTGACACGAACCAGCTACAGAGACAGAACTACTTAAAACTCAGAAATGCCACTCCCGCAACTCAGTTTTTAAAAAATGCAACCTTTTTAAAAGCCTGTACCAGAAAGAGGAACACGAAATACTTGTCTAGGGTGTTACACAGACTGGAAAAGACAGCTTAATAGCACCTTAGAACTAAAGTGATTAGTTGTGTTGGCATGGAGTCCAAAGAGTTGGGGTTGTTTTTCCGTGTTCAGATTTAGAAACTGACAAAAGACAAGTGAATTCCACAAAGTGGAAACTAAAACCCCTTATCTGCGCTAAACTTTAAGCGACGAGGTTAATTACAAAAGCCCACGACTTGTACAAAACATTAATCCATTCAAAAAAACAATACACAAAGGCTCATTCAGGGCCGCTGCGCCCATTACGTCGGTCAATACTTAAGGACTCTTAAAAACGCGCATTTGTCGAAAACAATAGACAGCAACAGATGCTCCACAGCACTTGTTTATGAAGTAATTCCTTATTATTCTCCCACACCGCCGCACTCAGCTGGCCCGACCCGACTGCCACATGTCTACTACGGTATAACCTCCCGAGCCGCGCCGCTCGGGGACATGAATTATGCAGCGGAGGCTGCGCGGGCACGCCGGGGGCGCGCTCCCGGGGCTCCCGGACGGAGCGGGGCGAGCCGGGGGGCGGCGAGCCGGGTCCCGGTCCCGGTCCCGGGCGGAGGC
>VZTT01075670.1:23597-34232 GCA_013400855.1 Buphagus erythrorhynchus
AGAGCTCCCGTGAGGGGAAGGTGGCGGGCGCTCGCCTTCTGGGGCGGTGGCCCCTCCGTACAGAGTTCCGCGCTCCGGCGGAGCCGGTGCTCAGGGACCCCGCGCAGCCCACCCGAGCGCAGCTCTGCCCGCGTTATTGAGCCTGTGGCAGCTGCTCCGGCGGCAGGGCTGCCCTCCAGGAACCCCCTGCTCGCTTGAGCGAGGAGGGGATGAGGTGAAGCAGCTCTCCCGTTAGCGCGGGCGGGCGGGAAAGGAAAACCACAAAAAAGGCTTGAGCCAGGGAGGGGGAGTTAGCGGCGTGGGGCTTTCTGGTTTGTTTGGTTTTTTTTTTTTTTTCTCCCGTCCAAAGCCCCGCCAGGCATCGTGCCGCCTTTTTGGCTGGGGTGTGCTCCGGGGCGCGGCGGGAGGCCGGGTGTCTCGCCAGATAGAGCGGCTCGGAGCTGGCGACGCCACCAGCCCCGGGGTGCGGCGGGCAGGAGCGGGGAGAGTGGCGAGCCAGGGGCTGGGAAGGGTCGAGCTGGAATGGCTCATGAGAACAGTGATGCCTTCAGGGAAAGAGCATGGAATGCTGTCCGAGTGGAGAGCACTGATCCTCTTCCTCTGCTCCTTATCATTGCAGTGATGGGCGTTCTCTGTTCATCACTCAGTCGTGTGAAACAGTCACGCTGGTGGATGGGTTCACACCTTTTTGTGATTTTTTTTTTTTTTAATACAGTCCCAATGGGAATGTAGAAGAAAATAGCAGTAAGGAGAATCCTTCTGAAGGACAGAGAGGTTGAGGCAATCCCAGCCCCCACTGTGCTTTCTCAGTTTATTTTTGTTTGCAAGGAAGTGAAGGTGCTCCCTGATCTCAGTGGCAACCCAAGCAGGGAGGCCAAACAGCAAAGCTCGGTGCAAAGGGATCCACTCGAGCTACCGACTCTGAGTCATGCAGCTGCTATTAATACACCGCGCCCTCTGGCTGTCTGATAAAGAGAGGTAGGGGGAAGAGCTATGAGGAATTTTCAATTAAAAGCTGCTTCAAAAAGAATAAAAAAAAAACATTCTAGGGTGAATTGGAGATGGGGAGAAGGGGAAGAGGTGGAAAGCAGCCTGGCAAACAAGGAATAATCTCCCAGAGAATTTGTGGGATCCTCACTGACAAAATATTTTTAAATTTTTTGGACAAAATTTGAAGAACGTTTTGATAAGGTAAATGACGACATAATACAAACTATTATAAAATTAAATTTCATTATTGATAGAAGCTAGAACATAATTACTCTTTCTGGAGATGTTTAGTTTAATTTGTGGTATTTTTATGCGTTTTGTTGTATATTTGAAACAGGCATTTATCTTAAGAGTCATCATCACAGAATCTGAACATCTCAGTCTATTAAAGGTATGTTCAGTTTCCTCCCACGGGCTAAAATTTCATTTCCAGTTTTGTTTGTGCCATTTTGCTCCAAGGAAGAAGTGACGGTGGCCAATTCGTTCTTGTCTCTGTTCTTCATTGTGAAGAACATCCCTGTGTGAAACAGTATTTTGCAGTACGTTAAACTTCTAAGGCATCTTGCAGGGTCTGCAGATTCGCAGTTGCACGGACCAGCCACCCTTAGTAGGCATTGTACTGGTCCCTGTTCAGATGGCCTTTACCTGCAGGTCAGAGCAAGGGAAATAAGACAAACAAAATGCAGAAAAACAAACCCTGTTTCATTCAGTCACTTAAATAAATTGACTATGATTCACTGCAATGCACAGATAAAATGTGTTTACTTTAGTTGACCAAAGTAAAGGCTTACTTTCTTCTCAAATAGTCCATTCTGAACTGGCTTAAATATAGGATTATCACACTAGGGCTCGGTTTCATTACTGGTGTTGATAGCATTTGGAAGCCAGTTCTTTTCAGTTTGTGCATTATCACTGCAGGATATGGTTTATCTCTTATCCTGTTACATGAAGAATATTATTGCTCAGAAATGTCAAGGTAAATAATAGTCTTATCTTCCTTGTCAACAGTATAATGTGGTTTTCTTCTCACCTTGCTTCCTTAACAAGGTGTAAAATTGCAGTTTGTCTGATAAAACAGGGCAGTAAAAACAGAAGTGTAGTTAGAGATCATATTCTTTGTAGCCATGAAACTGAAACTACAGAAAGAACTACAGGCAATAAAGAGAGCTTTCAGATACCCCTATCAACTTAAATTACACAGTTCTTTTAGAGGTAGGTTATAAAGATAAAGCTAATGATAAGAATGTCGTAACTGCAAGACATAAAAGTTTATCTCTCAGCAGTAATGCCAAAACCCAGCTCTTCATTAAAAAACAGATTTTAAACTTCTATTGCCTGAGCTGAGAAATTAATCCTAGAATCCTTTTAGAAAGTAAAGATTTTTGGGCCAAGGTTTCTCTTCTTCAGTGCACCTGCAAAAGCATAAAGCGTCAGTAAATATCCAGTTGTGTGTTAAAATCTACTTTTATTAAAGCCAAATGTACCGTTCAAGGGCCATTTACTAGACAAGGCATTTTGGAAAGGAGAACTAATAAAAAAACACCATGAGAAATTTCTGATTTTTCTTTAAATTTTATTTTCAAATGGTATGCAAAAACACCTTGACGTTTACCTAATTCAATTAAGATTTATGCCATCAGCCTGGATAGAAGCATAGAGTGCTGCCCATACCATGCCCCTAACGTGAAGAGTTCGTGGACTCAGCCTACATGCCTGGAAGGCAGCCATTCTGGGAATAATTATACATATGACTCAACACGAATACTCAGCTATTAATATGTTTACAGAAGCAGACCTGACATTGTCTAAAATTATTGCAGGATAATTTTACTCTTGATAATTGCATGGTCTAAAACCAAATTGCTTTTTCTTTTGTTCGTTTTTGAATAACAATAAAAGGATACATTGCCTTAATGGACATTAATAGTAATTATTTTCCCAAAAAGTATGTTAGATTGCCCTTTAAAGTCTTTGCTAGAAACAAATGGAATTTAAAGTATTCTGTGGTCATCAGATGAATCCAGTTCACAGATATTTTAAATATTTGGTGAAATGACAATAAATGTCTAAAGTAATAGTTTTTATGTCTCTTGTTAAATTTATCTGTCATTTTAAATTAAATGTATCTAATTCCAAAAATAATTTTTCATGCATGGGATTAACATAACAGATTTCAATAAAAATAAAAGGGTTCCAGTAGCAACACTGAGAATTCCAAGTTGCCTTCATCGCATGCATATGTACAGTCTTAGCTTTGATCAAGTTCAAAAGGCAAAATATGGTATGATCCTGGGGAATTTGTGTTTTCCCTCTCTGAAATACCATAGAAGCTTATTTAGGTATCATCCAGGGCCAAGATCCTGCACTTGGGCAGCACCTCCAGAATACTCAGCTCCAGTGAAGAAGTCCGGGAGTGCATGTCCAGGATAATCCCCTGCACGAGTGTTGTAATGAGGGAGGACAGACCTAGTGTGCAAAAAGTTATATGGAAGGGGAATCCTCTCTCTTCAGAGACACACAGTGAACAGAAAGGATAAATCAGCACCTGAAAGCCTGGACAAAACACCTGAACAGCAGTGGGCAGGGTAATCTGCTACTGAGCTGCATTGTTTGGCAGCTGGCTCCCGTGTCAGGCCGTCCTTCCATCCCTTGATTTAATCACCCGGCTGAGGAAGCTTAGCCTCTAACATTGACTGTGAAGCCTGGCCGGCCAGCATACACCTTTCCCGTTGAAAATCCAAAGGATTGTTTGCAAAAGCTTTGTCCTGCAGCCCAATCCATTCCTGCCCCTGTAAGATTTAAGAACATTGTTTCTCTTGCTGACCGTGCTCACCAGAAGCCTAAGGCACGGGTGAGTAAGAAGCCCAAAGGCTTTTCACTGATGGTTTGTCACACATGGTGACTTCTTCCCGTGACATGTTTTTGGCTTTTTCCTGGTATTTAGCCTCTGGTACTACAGCAATGATACCATAGTGGTGTCCACCTATGTCCACCATCAGAGACAAATCTTAATACCTTTTCTACTCAAAGCAGGAAGTAGCAGAATCACTTGTAGAGGATTGTGTTTATTTAAGTGCCAAATATGGATTCAGCAATTCATTCTAAGTGAATCAGTATTCACATCTCTTGATAATAATTTGCTCATTTAACTTTTGTACACAAAGTGTGTATTATGCAGCACTTACATTCCATCTATTATTTCAATCACCTTTATAATGTTATGTTTTGGGGGTTTTTTTGCAACTCGGTAATTGCACAAGAGGACAGGTTAACAAATAAAGCTGCTTGCAGTTAAGGTTGGGGCAAGCTGTCTGATTTCTTGTATGTCACTGCTCTTGTGTCGTGTCACCCAAACATGCCTTCACTGGTACATAAGGTTGGCATGTAACAGCTGACACTTAGCTGCAGTTCCTGTTTGTGTCCACTTAATATTTTTATCTCATTCATAGTTATAATTATTATGACAAGTACAAGTTGTTCTGCAGTGACAGCACTGTTTTTTTAGTGGCAGTGTTTAGTTAGAATGTGGCAGTAGCTGTGTCATATCCATAGCACTGGAAATCAAAGTCATTGATAACCATATCACTTCAGCAAAATAATGTTATAACAAAATAAAATAGTATGTTAGGTACTAAGCAGTTAAAGGCACCAATCCAGACAACTTTTTTGAAGAATCTATTTCTGCATGCAAAAAAAAAAAATAATAATAATATGATTACCAGGGAATTGTGAAAACTTGAAAAATGTATGCACCTGTTAGAGCCAAAGCAAATGCTTTCGGGGGTTATGTTATTGTTGGGTTTGTGTTTTGTGGGGTTTTTTGTTTGTTTCTCCTAAGGTGGATGTACACTGTTCTGAGAGACAGCCATACACTTTGTGAATAAATAAAATCATAATAAAATGTAGAGCTTTTTACTAGATATCCATCACTGGACTATTTTTAGGTCCTGGTCCCTTCTAATTTTATTGCATTTACTTGCTTCTTTATTAACAAGCAGAAATAAGCAAAACCATAGAAGGAGTGTTACAACTTTTCAGGCAAAATATATTCTCAACATTTTGTCATCTCCCAGGTTTACAAAAATATCAATGTCAAAACTTCAAAGTAGAAGTACATATTTCTTTACAAATCCAGCCTTTTTTAAATACAGGAATTTTCTGGAATACTTAAATATATTGAGGGGGGAGGCAGGGGGTAGGGGGAAGAGTGAAAATTGAAATAGGTTTGCGTTTTCCGGATATCGGACATTTTTGATGGCATGCCAGTAGCATCACAAAAGATGAAAAAATGCCTAAAGGAAACACTCCATCGCCTCTTTAAAAAGGGGAAGTTCCACAACAGTCTCCTTAATCCATTTTTGCCAAAGTTGTTTTCAGCTAAACCTTAATCATGAAACTGTTTTAAAAATAGGAAAAAACCCAAAAAAGTCTCGGCATTAACATTATGTAAAGAGGTAGCAAGAGACTGAATACAATTCCTCTCTTATTTTAAATGCTCTATGCCTCCACCAAAATCGCTGGCTTATTTCAGAATTAATCTGCCAGTACTGAGTACAAGGTTTTAAGTCTACAGACATTCTAAACTTCTGAAGGAGTTTAGGAACAAGAAGGCTGAGTTGATATTAGCAAAAGCATGTGTCATTAAAACCAGCTACAGCTCTATTGCTGAAGCAGATATCCCCACAGATTAATTTTTTCCACCTCACAAGCATAAAAAGTGAGGAATGTATCAAGGCACTTCCTTCGCTGAACCGCAAAGCTTTATCATCAGCACACCTACAAAGATGTAATTTGGAGGCATGAAGGTAATTTAGCCTTAAGAGGGCACAAGCTTTTGCAGCAGTGATGTTGCAATTCAAACTTATCAGATCAAATCACCCTTCACTGAAGTTCATCAAAGAGAAACAAGGCAGGGAAAGGAGAAAGGTAGGATAATGCTAGGGTGCTAAGATCTTCAATATGCTGTGTCTCCCAGTATATTTTTAAAGGCTGCTGCTTTTTCATTTCACTGTGTATGAAGAAGATCTGAAAGATTTAAGAGTATTTATTTGCCTTACAAAAAAAAAATACTAAAAGATGCAGTTTTTGATTACCCTTAAGAATACCTCATAGGCAGTTGAAGAACCAGGTGGGCTACAATATAACAAGAACCAAAACCATGACATATGATTAAACTGAAATGGGAAATTAGTCCCCTTAAGAATTTAAATTCTGCTAATACTTTTCTGTTACCTGGTGAACAGAGATTGAAAGGATGGTACATGCTGCTGAAGTTGAAATTACAAAATAGTTAAGTTTCTGCATGAAACTAGATTGACTTAGGTTGTGTGTGCTTGGAAACAGAGCCCTGTCACTGACTGACTTGGAGTAGCTGTAATTCTGTCCTGTGGCTGAAGCAAACTTGAGAGCTCTGACTGGTATGGATTCTCTGTGGACCAAGAAGTTACTAGATTGCTCACCCAGTCCTTCCTAGCTGGCAGCACCTCAGTTGTCTTTTTCTTCTTTCCTGATGGATATTTACATAAAATTTCTAGGATATTAATTTTTTCTAGGGCTTCTACTTTTGTTGCATCTGGTTGTATTTGACTAACAGGTTTTAAAGTTATCAAGTAAACTTGCAGAGGAACCTATTTTGATGACAAATGCTGGGCTGAAAATAAAGTTATAAAACTGACATCCCCTATGAAGGCAGAAGAAATACTAGCTATTTACCTTGTTAAACAATGAACAGGTTTTTTTCCTATATCCTGAACTAATGTTCAGATTAGACTGTAGATAACACATTTTTTTATATTTGGCATTAAATATTAAATATATAAATATATTTGGCATTTTTATATTTGGCATTAAATGCTACTTGTAGCCTACATTGAAACTAGCAGGTTTGGTTACAACCTTTTACATCTGAAAATTCAATATTTTGTTACATCCCAAGTTTGAATTCTGGCAATAGGTTGAACATCTGTCTGCTGCATGCATCTCTGTAGTCCAACTGTTCATCTTTTGAGTTTAATTAGATGAGATGGAGCATTCCTCCAGCAAAGATGTCTGGTTTGCTCACTTTTCATTTCTTTTAAAACAAAATATGTTCCTTGCACCCACTTAACAGATTAAGATGAGAGTTGCTCTGGTTGCCCTTCTGATTGCTCATCATCTTCTATATGGAGTTTCTTCTACATGAAGCCAGCCAAAATCATCAAGGGTTTGCATGAAAATAAAGGTTTAGTGCCTTGAAGATCTGCCCTTTCTTGTTTCTTTACATAATTTCCTTTAAGTACACTTGAGATTTTTTTTCCCCTTCATTGCTTCCGTGGTGCCTGCAAACTTCATTTCTGTTGTCAATCTACACAAAAATGGGGTGTGTAGAGGGAGCACAATGTCAAAATAAGTTTGCACAAGGTATAGAAGATAAAAAACTAATAGTGCACATTAAAAGTTAAAAATACACTTTTGAGAGAAAGACAGTGCTATCAATGTAGATAATACAGTACTTGGTTATAATCAAGAAAATGTTTAAGATTCATATATGTACAAATGATACAATCTTGGCTGAAATCTGTACAGCTCTGGTTGTGGCAGTCTAGAAGGCTACAGAATTAGGAGACATTTGGATACAGAATTGGCATGAAAAAAAGGCCTGTAACTGAATTAGAATATTTTGCCTAAGAAATTAAATAAATAAGAAGAGATTCAAATATGCAGGCCTGAGGCCTAGGAGAGGACAAAACAAACAAAAAAAAACCTTGAAAAAATAAAGCCAACCCTTCTCTGAGCATGTAGAGGAATGGAAAACCAAGAGGGGGTGAGTGCTCCATTTGCATCCTGTGGATACAAAAGGAGCTGAGCAGAAAGGAACAGGGCTTGAAACCTTCTTTTGGAAGGATATGCTTTGTTGTATTTCCATTAACAATTCAGACACTGTAAAAAACATTATATAAATTTGGAATTGTGATGTAATTGCAGTAATGTGTGAAAAGCCTGGGCAAACAAACTCAGTGTAAATATGCTTGGGGCTAGCATTCATCTGAATCTAAAACCTCCCTTTAAGCCTGGGGTTGCAGCAGCTCCTAGAAGGGAAGACTCTGTAAAAGACAATCTTCCAGGGGCAGCAAGGATTATTTGTGTCTTTACATGTTATCTCCTATGAAAAAGCACAAAATCACTAACAAGTGACTAAAAAAAAGCAACAGCCATCAGGATGGTGAGTAAGAAAGGACAGCAGAGGACTGAGATCAACCAACCCAAATTACATGGTGTTGCTTCAATACACAATAGCCTGGATTGAGGCTGGTGGTCGATACACTGGACTTGGGGTATAGTGCCAATGGACAAAGTATTACCTAAGGGGGTAAGTAGCTGTCACCTGCCCTAAGAAATCAGGGGACCACTCTAAGTTATGACTACTGTCTTTTAGGGAAAGTGTAATTGCTATCCCATTTCCCTTCCTTTACTTTCCTCCTTTCTAAGTTCTGTTTTATTAAGCTGTTTTTGAATAGGAAATACAGTATTTTAAGGTCACTTTTTAGTAAATATTCCCTTATAGATTCTTCTTCAAGGTGTAGCAAATGGATTGCAAACACAAAAATAGCATAGAGAATGTGGTTTGAGAGCTTTCATTTTCTCAATCTTGTAGTACAAGAGGAGGCAGGCTGTGTAGCTGACAACTCTGAGTGTTGTCTTTTCATCAAATAACAGAATGGACTGTGAAACTCACTGCGCCAGGATGTTATGAAAGTCAAAATACACAGCAGGAGCCTAAGAGAGAGGACAATATTCTCTTGTCCTGGATTACTGTATTTTTGGATATTCTTGTTATTTACATAAGAGGTACTAAAAGAAAAAAGCAGCTTGAAACACAAAGTTTAAACAAGTTAATAGTAAGGATGAAGTCTCCATCACCCCAGTTCTGTCAAAAATATGTTTAAATTTGCTTTGGTTTTGCATCTTCTCAAAAGCACAGGGAATTGACAACATTTACAGATACACAGCTGGGCTAAATGAACATAATGCTGTGTGGCAAGTTACATGCTTCAATGAGCTCCACTTTTTCTTAGAAATAAAACTAGGTTTAACCCACAGAGAGAGCATTTGAGTGATCAAACTATACATGCCTCAAGGAAAAACAGAGGAAGGAATCTCTAAGGTTTAATTTTGTAAAGCCAAGTTTCAAAGAGACTGCTGAAGAGCAAGTAATTGCTTCAAACTCTCTTTTTCTGAAAGGTCATTTTTTAGCTCCCTTTCGAAGCATATACCCTTTAGGTGAATGTAAGAAATACATGTTACACAACTGTTCAGAAAATCTTTCATTACTGTAGGAAGTCAGTTCTTTTAGGTTACTTAGGCTTTTGGGAAATTCATTTATGCAGAGATCCATTTCAGATGTTACTATACAACTACTGGGGCTTGGAAAACCCTGTTCACAAATGCAACAGACCATGAAAATGGTGAGATGGATTTCTGTTTGTAGCTCTTCTAAGAAATCTAAACTTTTATGTTAAACTGCAATAGCAGTTTATTAAGATCCTTGAAAGTGCTACTATTCCCTATGGAAGGGTTTGTTGTGGTTCCACCCAAGATTCTTTTTAGTTCATTGCATTTGCAAAGGCTCATTTTGATATTCATTCTCCCACATACCCAAAATCTGATGGCAGTAGTCCTGCTTTACAACTGTATGGAAGAAGAGAGTCCAGCTCTCACTGTAACCTGCTTATCTTTCAATTAGCAGCATAGTCACAATATTACTGTGCCAATGGTAGCAAAGAAGAACACAACTTTTTTTGCTTACATGTCTTTTTCATCAGTAGTTGTATGATAAAACTGAAACACCACATCCTGCAAAATATAGCAAGGAAGGCTGTTTTGTTGAGGTGGTTTTACAAGCAAAATCAAGATACGCCTGCAGTCTGCATAAGGGTTTTTAATCCTGATATTGTGAGTAAAACCAGCAGCAGTACTGTCACATGCACATGTGGGCACATTCTCTGCCCACTTCTACACTTCTACTGAACAGCTGCTGAAATTTCTTCATCAGAACTAAAGCCTTCAGAGCAATGCTTTAGAGATGGTTCAGGCCTTCTTCAAGATGTTAATATAATGAGATGTCATTTGCTTTGCATTACATTTTCAAAATCCCTGGAAGATATTTTTAATTGCCAACACTTTTGTTCACCAGTTTAAGATACTCAATGTGCTCATATGCATCTTAATTTATTCAGATATATCAGTTACAAAAATATTTGTGTAATACCTAATGTTATCTATTACTTAAAACTCAGTACATTCTATTGCAGTAAGATAAAATACAGAATAAAGTTAGTCTCAAAAGAGCTATAAGTCTCATTAGTAGTACTGATCATTTTAGTCAAAGAGCTGCTCATGTGCATTTTGGTTTGCAGAACTAGTGATCTAAATTTTTCCAGATTCAGTGAAATCTAAACCACTGGGCTGGTATTTTTCCTACAAAATAGGCAAAGCTAGAAAGAAACCTGTGGGGAAAAAAAAATAATTCAGCAAATCAAGGAAATATTAATTAAAATATACTGTTTATCCTAAATTTAGCTGTGACTGTTATATTTCTTTACACAAGATGTCAGAGCTATAGCAAAAGTCTGGGAAAAGAAGACAGGATTTTCCCTACCTTTTTTT
>VZTT01075685.1:0-60487 GCA_013400855.1 Buphagus erythrorhynchus
TTTTTTTTTTTTTAAAAAAAGGACAGCTCACGCTACACTTAACTTCAACCCGAAAAACAAGGTTTCATTTTGCTGCATGAACACCAGAACCTGCCCGAGCACTTCACTTACTGCTAAGCCTGCAGCTGCAAGGTCGGGTTTGTTTTTTTTTCCTTCTATCCTCACTTCCACAAACAATTTGTTGTCAGGGTCAGGTATAGGTAAGAAAACCCCACACTGTTATGGAACCTTGACCTTAACGTTCTCCATCTACCCCTAAAGGATTCTTCCGGTGAAACCACTAGGATTTAATGGCATTTCCTTGGCCCCGGGCACGGCACCCACAGCTGCGGGCTGGGCTCAGCTGTGCCGGGGGAGTTCAAGGAGCAGGACCAGGAGCTGCTGTGGTACAGCCCGGCCTCCCCCGACACAGCTCCGTCTTCAGGGGCTGCGAACTCTGCCCCAAGCTCCTCTGGGGACCCGACCTCGTCAGCACTTCAGGGGGCCCCTGATGTCCTCAAGGGCCCCCGATTCCCTCAGCACTTCGGGAGAGTCCTTTTCCCCTCAGGGTGCCCCGATGCCCTCAGCTCCCGCTCCCCTCGGCTCCTCAACGGGCTCCGATCCCTCAGGGGTTCCCGCTGCCCTCAGCGCTTCAGGTGACCCCAACGCCCTCAGCACCTGAGGAGGGTCCCGATCCCCTCAGAGCGTCCCGCTCCCCTCTGGGGCCTCGCTCTCCTCAGCGCTTCATGGGATCCCGCTCCCCCCTGGCGCCTCGCTCTCCTCAGGGTGTCCTGCTTCCCCCAGGGGCGCCGCTCCCCTCAGGACGTCCCGGTTCCCGCCCCTCTCCCTGCACCCCCCTCACGCACCCGCCGCCATCGGCCCCGCACCAACCTGGCCACGGGCTCGCCCTGCCCTTCTCCCATTGGCTGGCGGCGCTGGTGGGCGGGACCTCGGACCCGCCCGACCAATGGGAGCCCGGAAAGGACGGGTGGGGATGAGCGGGAGGGGCCGGGCCGCGGCCTCGCTTAAAGGGCCCGCAGCCTCCGCTCCGGCGGCGGGGACCGAGCCCGGGGCGACCGGGTCACACACCTGAGCAGAGGGACACAGCACACACCTGAACAAAGGTCAGGTCACACACCTGAGCAGAGGGACACAGCACACACCTGAGCAGAGGTCAGGTCACACACCTGAGCAGAGGGACACAGCACACACATGAACANTTTTACAATCTGTCAGTATTTCTCCCCTGTGCGGTGCCTCGGAGCAGCTGGCAGAGCTGACCAGCTGTGCTCCACGCTGCCGTGTTTGCCTTGGCCCACCCTCACTCATGGCTTATGTTTAAAAAACAAGCTCAGGACACACTGTTAGCAAGGTCTACGTTCAAAGCTTTTCTGGGGTGCAGAACAGACACAGGGACAGGAGAAATAATGCCCTCCTTGCCAGCTGTCAGAATTAACCAGGCACTCCTTCAGGTGCCCACAGTGAAGATCTGCAGGGACAGCTTGGGGTTTGGCCCAGCCTGGGGTCTGGCTGCTCTGTGCCCTAAAGGTGATGGATAAACCTGCTTTTAAGTTAAATTAAAGCTGAGTGCACTCTTGGCCATCCCTTTGCCTTCCCCTGTGCAACCCCAGTGCTGGAGGCAAGAGGGGAGAGCATTTCCTCACCAGCTCTGGCTACCACTGGATTAGATACACCAGCAGCTGATAAATGTGACACACTGAGAGGAAAGAAGGCTCCACAAGCACCAACAACTTCTTTAAGCAACAGCTGTTCTTCACAGCTCTTACCTGCCCACATACCTTCGTGGGACTGAGGGATTTTGGCAGGGCTGGAAGGGTGGTGGGAGAGTGGCCAGGCAGGACTCTGGCTGAGCCAGCTCCCCATCTTCCAGCAGGTCACAGGATTTCCTTCCCTCCATCCCTGGACCAGATTATCCCAGGAGCAGATGACTCTGGGGCTCAGGCAGCTTTCTGTCCCAACAGATGATGGATTTAGTGTGCTGGAGAGGGCTCTACAAGCATGGGAGTAGATGAAAGGTGCCAAAATGCCTTTCCTGAGCCACTTAGAGCCTCTCTGTGACTAAGTTCAAAAGTTACAAGCAATAATCACGTTTTGTCAAACAGATCCAGGTTACTCAGGGTAACCTGCTTGAACCTGGAAAATAAACTGCTGAGGAAATGCTGAAAATGTGGGGGAATCAACCAGGTTTTGCTGACAGGGCTCAGTCTGGGCTGGATTACTTGTCCTCGATAGTGCTTAACAAGAAATAACTGTTTTGTAGGAGTACTGATGCTGGATCTGGGTCAATTGCATGGGTGATGTCATCATTCCAAATAATTGGAATATTTTTCTAGTTAGCAGACAGATTGTGAAAGCTGCACAGCCCCAAACAAGCAGAGGCTGTCTGAGAGCTCAATGGTTCAGTCATTGTCTACACTCAACCAACACAAGGGTCATTCGTGCCCTGAATTTCAGGAAGAATCCTCCTGCCCTGACTTAGATCAATGCAGAGAGCTGAGAGTCTGCTCATTTTCACTCAATCCAAAGAGCAGTATGTCCATGGTGCTGGGCACCAGCTGGAATTCACATTCATGCCAGCTGCTTCCCAGAGTTAATCCCTGTGACAAAGAATCAAAACTTTTATGAAGCTCTTGGCTGGGGCTCTCCAAATAATCTAGAACTGGGCTCCTCTCTTGTGTCCCTGCAGTTCCTGGGAGCTCTTGCTCAGAACCAGAATTGCAGTTTTCCTCATCACTTGGGATTTGTCCCTCTTTCTTCAGGCTCACTTCAGAAGTGTGAGAAGCGTCAGACACACATTCCCTGTGTCATTCTTTGCTTCTCTTTCAGCTGCATTCTAAGCTATGCAATAAAACCTCTAGTTTGGATTTTGGATCACTCAGTGACAGGCTGCTCTCCACCCTTGGGAAAAAAATAACTTCAATAAAAACTTCTTTAGCATCTCCTTAATATCAACCAATCACTCCTGTTTAGTTTAGCAGATATATGAGAAAGGCTCCTATACAGCACTGTGAGGCAATGGGAATCTGCTGGTATTTCTGAATTCTACACACAAAAAGAGAAAAAGATGAGTATTCCTTTTTACCTTCATTTCATTGTTCCCTAGTGGGAGACTGGGAAGGCAGCTGGAGCAAACTCCACCCATACTCTGGACATGGCATTATAGAAATTATGATGCCTCTCCTGCAAATAATGAATAAAAGCTGGACTCTGCTCTGGCTTTGGACTAATGCAGCACAACCAATTTTAGTGGAGTTACTCCTGTGTTAAGTCAGAAGCATGAGCCAAATACAACAAAATAAACCTCTCCCTGGTACCTGGAGTGACTCAGCTTGTGTGGGTACTGCATGTACATTTGATTGAATTATACACACAGCCATAATTTTAAGAGGTTGATACAGTAGGCACCCAACACAGGAGAGAAAACCTCAACTACATTAAATTAATTATAGGTATACACTTAATAGAGTTAATTGAGCTATGGAGGTTACTCAGAGTGTATGTTTGGTAGCATCAGGTTACACCTTGTCTCTTTTAAGGCTTTCTCCCATTGGAGCTTGTGTAGCTCAGCAGGTTCCAGACTCTGCCATGGAGCACACATCCTGCCCTGGAAGGATCTTGGGCTGCAGGAAGGAGCTGATGGTTCAGGTGGTGACATCTGGAAAGGAGCACAGAGCCCATGTGACAGCAGCACTGAGAGCCAGCTGCACATCTTCCCTGCAGGGGATCCCTGCTCAGAGCCCAGCCTGGGTACAGCCTTCCCCCACCCACTGCAGTGTGACCCCAGCCCACCCCCAGGTGACAGACACTGTGGCCTGTGTCCCTCCGTGAGAAGAGGGATTTGTCACCTGGAGTCAGGGTGTGAGGAGCTGGGTACCCTGCACTTCTGGCTTCTCCCAGGGCAGAAATACAACTCCTGCCTCCACCCTCTCACGCTTCCTCTCCTGTCTGTAACAGAGCAGGTGTGACAATAAAGGCTCAGCTTCATCATTCATCTCAGACATTAAATTACTCCCACCTACGGGGACTACATTTGCAACTCTCTCACGTATGCTGTGACTCAGGAGTGGGACTTTTATCTGGGGAAGCAGACTGCAGATCTGAACAGCTCTGCTGTCTCCTGGAGGAGATAATGTGTCTCTGCTCAGAGCCCTCGTTCTGGGCTTGCCTTCTATCACACAGCTCCATTTGGCAGGGGCTGCCTGGCATGTGTGATAGCAGGCACTGAATTACTTCAGAAAAACAGAGACTTCTCCTTTCTATAAAAACAAATTACTAATTAAAAGTGGTTTTAATTTTGTAGCTGATATTTTCTTGGGACTGTCCCAGGCTCTGGAGTCCACGATCCACACCCTGTCCTTCTGGAGAAATTTGGCAAGGGAAAGCAGTGTGAGATTTGTTCCCTTTCCTCTCCCTTACTCCTAAAATCCCCCCTCCCCCTTCTCCCTTCCTGCAACTGGTAAATTGTGAAGAACAGGAATGTTCCTGGGAAGAAACCCAGGCAGAATTGCACTGAGAACAAGTCAAAGATTTCTTGCATAGCTGAAGCATGTGTTTGCAATCCCCAATTGCCGGAGCACGTAAGCCCTGCCAGCGAGTGCTGTTCCCTTCAGATGTTCTCAGAGAGCTCTAGGCAGTGTCCAGGGCAGCCTGTGGACAATCTGAGCTGAGGAGTTGCTCCATGGCCCATCTGTTCATGGTGCCATGCCAAAAAGGTTCTTGGTGAAAGGATGGCAACAAGCCAGCCCTACCATTCCAAGGAGCTGTGTTAGGGATGGTCAGAAACACAGCTCAGGGACCTCCCCCAGCCACAAACTGGTTCCATGAGAGAGCTTGGCTGCTACTACCAACCTGTCAGCCCAGGCTTCAAGCAGCTTTTGGGACTGATGCTCTCCAGAAGAGTTAGCATGTGCTACCCCAACAAAGGACAAAACCACAAGATCCCTAATTGTAAGTGCTGGGAAGCAGCAGAGAGCCAGCAACTACAGCCTGTTCTCCTTTCAGCTTGAGAGGTGCCACTGATCAGAGAGAAAGTGACTCTTCCAAGGGGTGCTGTTCAGTGGTTCAAAACTGGAACCTGACAGGGCCAGGAAGGATGGCAGTTTGGGGCTGGGACACCAGTTGGAAAAAGCAGCTTCAATGTATTTGTGAGGAAGCTTTAGTCCTTGGCACTACACGGAACATGGGATATTTCAGGAGCACAGAGAGCCCTTGCTCGAGCTGATTCTGGGGAGAGGCAGGTTGATGAAAGCATCACTTGTCTTTCCAATGACCTTATCATGTGAGATGAGCCTGCCAAGAGCTGTCTCTCACTCTGTGCTCCTTATGGCCTGAGCCAAGACTCCTGGATGCTCTGTGCCGTATCCGATATCGCTCAGCATCCCTGGCAGGCTCCCAGGGCTCACACATGTCCTGGGTGGGACCAGGACACTTCTGTGCTTTGCTGCCTCCAGATCATCTCACTTCCAAACAGGTCCGATCTGACTTTGCAATTTTTTGAGTATAAGGAACACCCTGAGCTTGAGGGAGGAACAGAAGGAACAGAAAAGTCTTCCAAAGCAAGATCCTTGACCTCCATAGCTGCGTGGCTGTGCTGGCTCATCTTCATGCTTCCCAATAGGGTTCCCAGGTCTTTACTGGTGTGTGGCAACAATAATGAGCAAGAAACACGTGGGGGCAGCAGAAGGCTTTGCTTCCTTGTCTGGGAGTCTGTGGTTAGAACATCCTTTCAAGGGTCCTGAAGAATTGAGGTGCTCCCAGGTTTGAGGGTCACTGTGGTGGGCACAAGCTGCAGCTGCTCAAACTCTGGGAGAAGGATGTCATAGGACAGAGGGGCTTTGTGGCCTCCTGGGACAGGATGTCAGCACTGAATCCTGGGATTTTGTCACTGCATCTGGTCCTGCCCCAGTTCCTGCAGGCCCAGCCCAAGCACTGCCATGCTCATGTTGAAAGCATGTTCAGCCAGAAGACAGTCACAGCATTGTCCACAATGGAAAATTGGCTGGAGTGAAAATCCCAGAGTCAGATCCCACTGCATCCTACAGAACAAGCCTTGCTGAGCTTGTTGAACCACAGGCAGGATGGGGCTCAGCACATCCCTTTCAGTGAGGTGAAGTGAAAAAAAGAAGCTCTTACCTCATCACTGTGAAGAAAGATGAAGGTTTCAACTGCTACCATTTATTCTCTTCGAGACTTGGAATTTTCAGGTAACAGGAAAAAGCCTTGATCTTGGCTGTGAAGGTCTTGAAAGCCAAGTTTTCAGAGTAGGACTATTTCAGACAGGGAAGTGGCTACAATTTATATAGTATGGCTCAAAGATTTTCTGGCAGGGCTATCTCCAGAACAGGTGTCATTTTTCCTGCTCTGAGTGAGCAGAAATTCAGGAATTGCTTGTCCACTTGATATTTGCCTGATTGCTCACATCAGTCTCCCCATGATCAGTAATGTGGAGTCTGAGTGGTATTGGCACAATCTGATGGAAATGGCAAGAAATTAAAAAATCCAGCAAAAGCCAACCTTGTCACCAGAAAAGATGATGGATTAATTATAATAAGGGATGGGAAACAAAACACCCCTGTGCTCCATGAGTAATTTAAAAAGAGTAAAATCAGATAAATTCCCAGATAGGAAAAGCATTTTCTGTAACTGAAGCTGCTACTTTAATTGGAAAATGCTGTTAACACAACTCTAACCGAGGTGAGGGCAAGAGCGCAGCAGGACTGGTGGAGATCTGCAAGTAAACAGCTGAATTGCTTCTCTCAGCCTCAATCTGCAAATTTCTGAAGCCAAAAGAACAGCTTTAAATGTAAAACTTCTGTTGGAGCTCATGCTTCAATTGGGCTGTGTGCCAGGACATGCAAAGACTTAGGGCATTAAAAGTCTCATGGAGATGAAAAGACAGTGGGGAGTCATTTGAGTTGGCTTGTAATGCACTAAACTATAGCAGGATCTGCCTTCATTCCCTTTAAACCAACTTGTGGGGAGGCAAATTGAGAAAACTGATACTTTATCACTTGTAACTGTTACAGCAAAAGCTAAGGCTAAGCATGGCCTTGATGGATTCACACAGCCCTGCAGAAGGATCCTAGCCCCAGGCTGGCTCAGCCTTGCCAGTACCTGGGAAGTGAAGCACCCCCTGAAAATTCCCCAAACCATGAGGTGACCATCTCTAGGGATGTATGAGCTGCTCTGTTGGCTGCTGTTTTCTCTTCACTTCAAGCCATCATCTCAGATAACCTTTAACCACAGAGTAACAGAACAAGTTTGCACCTACCCTGGTCCTTCCAAGGAGCTCAAAGTGCTTTAAAAATCCCCAGCCAAGCAGTGCTATTGTGGTTCCTATGGCACAGTGGTTCCCTGAGTTACAGGGCAACAAACTGCTTCACCCAAGGCTGCACAACATGTTGGCATGTCATGCCAGCCCAGATCCTGGGAAACTGGGTGAGCATCCACCAAAAAATGAAGGATGTGTCTGGCTGTCAATAAACACTGAAAAAAGCTGTGAACAGCAGCAAAGTGACACCAACACACTGCAGTCACCAGTTACCACCACAGCACAGCTGGCCAAATCCAGCTGTTGCAAGGAAATGGAAGAGGAGCAGGGCCATGTCTTTCACTGGTCAATGCTGCAGCTCCCTGCATGGGCTGGCTTCAGGCTGAGCATCACTACCAGGGGTCTGGGAAATGCTTTGCTGGGACTCTTCACTCCCAGAAGCTGCTTTACAATGTTCCCAGCCATTCCCCTAAGTATCAGCCTGGACAAAATTAAAGACAAATTAATTCCCTTGGGTTTCAAGGACCCTGGGAAGTCACTAACCGGGTTTCTGCTGAGCCAAAGGCAAGGAAGAACATTGCTAGCAACAAGCACAGAAAATGTTCTCTAATTGGAGCCATGGAATGGGTTCGTGCTTCTGGGGAAACCTTTGTATCTCTCAGGAGCACTTTCACCACAAGGAGAGGAGCCCCAGTGGGCAGTGGGGGCTTTTATCATAGTGCCAGGGACCCCCTCAGATGACAGGAAAAAAAAAAAGACACACCAAAAGCTTCATTAGCCTTAAAACCTCACCCTCAGTCTTTGTCCTGGTCTGAAGGGGCAGAAAAGTGTTTCCATTTGTTTTGAAGTTGGTGTTAGGAAACTCTCCTAAAAGCCAAGGGCCAAATGGTGCTCTTTCTCTTCAGGAAACAGTCCCAGGGAATGGTCAAAGACACCAACCACACAGGGAAGAGTTTGTAGGTCCAAGGCCTGGGTGCCAGAAGGGAGATTCACCGTTGTCTCCTCCATGAGTAGCTGGCTCCAGGGTCATGCCCATAAGGACACCCCCAGTGTGGGATGTGGGTGCATGGGAGCAATACTGGCCATGATGCAGGGCCTTTAAATCTGCCAGGATCCTGGGGAAGCCATCCCAGGACCCTGTACTTGGAGTGCTAAAATCAGAGCCTCTATATGAAACAAAAAAAAAAAGGGAAGAGGAACAATTAGAATTAAAGAGACACATGAACAGATGAAAGGTGCAAAGTGTCATCTTTTGTGTTCCCAGGTGGGAACACAATCACCATCACCAGCAGCAGAGAGAATACCACAGAAAATCAGTGGGAAGTGGATCAAGGAACCCCCATCTCGCCCCATTCCTTAAAATGCAAAACACACAAATGCTGAGCTCTTGCTCAAAGCAAGGCACAATCCTCTCCTCTCATTGTTACGTGTAACCCAGAGCCTGTGGAAGCAGCTACAGTGAATTAACATGAGAAAAAGGAGCTGGATTGAATTTTCTAAGGGAGACAAAAACCCCTACAGGCATGTTGTTAAGAAAGAATGAGCACTAATTCTGTTTATTCTGATTCGTTTTGTTTGATTGTGCTTGATTGTGCTTGCCCTAGGAAATATGAGAGCTGGTGGGGATCATATCAGCAAAGAAAATCGGAGAGAAACAAGTTGATGGTTTAGAGTTCATGCAAACATCGTGCCAGCCACTGAATCAGAAAAAAAGAGTTGACTCAGAGGCAGCCACTTATCTACTGATAAGATCCTCTTGGGGAACAATCTCAGAATGATGTGGAAGAGAGATGGGAAATTGTGCTGCAGAGCTAAGCCAAGCAGTCAGCAGATAATATGGCATTGTTTGGGTTTTTCCTTGCTTTCCCCCCTGTTCTTCCCCATTTATTATTAGAACAAAGAGTATTTTTGCCTGAAAAATCTTTGTGCCTAAAGGGGTAACATCAGGGTGCGCTCCTGCACCAGAGCTGAACTTCTGGGTAGCTTTGATTCAACTTTCTGGAGAAAATCATAGTAAAACTCCTAGCTATGGATCTCTATATGATCATTACCTCATCTTTAAACACCTACATTTACAACTCCTTGTTTGTAGAGATAAAATACATTACACCATGGTTTCAACTCACCAGAAAGTCTCTCCCAGCAGCTGCTCTCTGTGGAAGTGCCAGAGGAGGGAGATCAGGTCCCAGGTGGCCAGAGAACACAAGCTGTAGCTGGCCAAGAGCAGAAGCTGTAAAACACGAGGCATCTGGAGAGGTGAGGAAATTCAGGACAACTTCTTGGTCCAGCAGATAAACCTTCCTGCCTTCTTTTACAGACGTGATGTGCTTACAGATGTTCCCTGAAAGGGGCAGCAGAGACCAATCCCACACAATGAACAGAAAGCGCCGTCCTGATTGGGGAGAAATAAAAATGAAGAGCAAGAATTATTTGCCATGTTTCTTTTCCTTGGCATACAGAGACTCCACCATGTGTCCACTCAAATAAAAACAGCTTGGACCTATATGGGCCAAACTGGGGCTGCTTGGTAGAATCTTGATCGACTCTGTGATCACTTCCTTCAGCTGCTTTTGAGAGGAGGGCACCAACCCTGCCCAGATGTGGGTGCTGGGTGTGCAAACATTGTGGAGCTCTATACAATGCACTGATTAACACTATGGCACTACAGCAGCACAGCAGCCTTTGGGCTGGCAGGAGGAACAGTGTAATCTGGGAAAGGTTCACTAACAGGCTCACGAGTACCTGCACCACAGCTCACCACTAACACAATTTGCCTCCCACCTAAGCCTGAAAGAGGGAGATGAGGAAAAAGGCTGCTTAGACTATCAAGATTCCCAACAGTCCATGTTGGTGTGAAGGTGTGAAGCAGGGAAGCCCATCTTGGACCATCTTTACAATCTCTCCAGGCTCTCTTGAACCACTCAGAGTTAATTCTAGAGCTGATCCAAGTTGCTGCCTGGAGAAGAAGGCCCAGTTATTTACCTGCAGCAAATCCCATATGTGTTGCACTGTCCACAATCCCCAGTGGAGAGGATGGTTTTGCTGGTGAGAATGTCCAAGAGCTCCAGTCACGGGATATCACAGACACAAACCATGCACCAGTCTCTTAATCAAGTATTTGAAAGAGGCCTAAGATTTGAAAGCAAGGAGGGGCCAGTGTGAGGTGAGAAGGCAGCAGAGGAGCGAGGCAGCAAGAGCTTTATCAGGAAACCAAGAACCCTCTCTGCTCCTGCTCTCAGGATAGAACAGCACACCAGCAAATCTGGCTGCAGACTGAAATCTTGGCTTCCCCTGAAGCCAATGGCAAACATCCCACTGGCTTCAATGGGAGCAGGACTTCATGCCAGATCTCGTGCTTCCCATTCCTCTGCCGTAGCCATGAGAGCAAGCTTCCCTTCCAAGGCTGTGTCTGCAGCTAGAGCCTCCAGGAGCAGCAGGATGGCTCTCCTTGCAGCCTGAGAAGCATCAATGGGAAATGAAAGACTTGTTTTTAACAGAAATGGTGACTGTCCTAGAGAAAAACTTGCTTAGAGTTATGGGGCTCCCTGGAGCCATTTCTTTCTCTCTTAAAAAAATCCCTTTAGGCTTTAAGTGCCCACAGGGTGCCCAGCAGCTCAAGCACAGCTTTTGGCTGTGATGAACTCATGAGTGGGAGAAGTGGTTTGAGCTGGGTTATGCACCTATCAACACTCATCTCTCCCAGTCTTAACATCCCTCTTTCCACACCTGCTCACACAGCAGCATGTGGACACAGTAGAACCTACAGCAACACAGCAAACAGGCAGGAGAAGACAAAGTTTGCCCATTTCTGGTTTTACCACAACAGAGTTGATGAAGGAAGGGATGCTGGAAGAGCTGTGCACTGACCACACAGGGCTCTACATCTGCTCTGGCACGAGCATCCCTCTGCTGAAATGAGCATCTTGAGACCCCCAAGCTGTTTGTGAGGTGGCAAGGTCACATCTCCCATTTCCTGAAAATCTTTGCTTTCCTTGGCAGAAAGGAAGGACTTTGTTAGGGAAATCTTGGTGGGTGTTTTGTGATCAGTCAAGCACAGCACATTACTCGAAAGTGTATACAGGACCTCCCATCTTCTTGACATAGGAAAATGATTCTGCTTGCTCCAGAAATTCAGGAGTCACCAGCATGGTGCTGACCACCTGTATTATTCCTTAGGTCACGTGGCATGTCTACTGGACAGATTGATGTCTGTACAGCTGACTGTTTGAATATCAATTTTAGAGGCAAAGGAAATTCTTCAAATCCCAGAGCACAAATGTGCACTGCTACAGAAAAGCAGGTGGAGATGTGCCAAGTTACAGCTCCTTAGCTGCTGCCCCTCTAAGGAATGCCCTGTGAGGAAAACTGGAAAATATTTCATGAAAGAGCAAAGATAACACAAGACAATCTGGCAAAGGGTAGAATTTAATATTAATGGCTTTTCTTTAGTCACTGTATTTCCTGTTCCTAAGTTAACCCTCTAAAATCAGCCATGATCAGAGAAGGGCTATAAACTTTTGTACATCTGAAAGGTCTTTCACTGAAAGATCTCAGAGCACTTTGCAAATATCAGGGACTGCTGAGGGATGGCTTTTCCCTGAGGAGACTGTCCATGTAGCCAATGGGCAGATGCTCCTTTGGCTGCTGAGGCCAAGCACTGAAAAATTTGGCTACTCTGTACGAACATCTTTCTTTGCCTCCCAGGTTCCTGTCATCACAGGAACCCAAAAATGAGAGGAGCTCATTCCCTTGAGCTCAGTGTAAAAAATACCTTCCTCATGGACAGATGGGTAACAGACACACAGCAGGGATGTACTGGTGTCATTTCAGCCCAGCAGCCACTTTAGGATCTTGTCCCTGCAGATCTCAGGGTTACATGGAGACAGCTCATGGCTGTGCCTGGCTCAGCTGCTGGTGTATCTGAACATCACCATTAAAGCACACTGAAACTTGCCTTGAAAGGCAGCTGGACCAGCCCCACCTCCCCACCCTTCCCTGCCAACTGGTGCTTGCCTGGAGGAGCCCAAAATTAGTCCAAGTAGATAAGAGATGGAAAACGTGGCTCCTCAGAGTCCTGGGGTCCTTTGCTCAGAGGGGATCCTTCTATGCCCACCCACATCTTCCTCTAACCTGGCAAAGTACCTGAATTACTGAGCTGACTTGCCAAGAGAGATTTAGGCTGGAAACCTCTCTAGAAAGATGTCTCTCATTAGGAGCAGGGAGCTGGCTGGGGCACAGAGCTAGGAGAGGAGTGTTACTCATTCCTGCCTCACACTGGGCCCTTCAGACACTCTTCTCTCCTGCATGATGCACTGTTGTGACTGCTGGCAGAAATTAATGAGCAGAGCTGGTTGAAAAACTTTCCATCAAAACAGTGCTTCTGCTTTGCCAGAAGATAGTTGAAAAATTAAGTGGAAAAATTAGAGAAGAGAGCCTGGGTTTTGGCTGACATTGTTGGTCCAAAAATCCCAAACTTGGGATTTTTTAGCCAAAAATGGAAGCATTTGGGGAAGGCAGGGGAGGAAAGGGAGGTGCCTGGCAAGACTTAGTGATACCCTGAAAAACATCTACAAAAATTTTGACAAATATGAGAGTTTTTGTCAATTTTATCTTTTTTTTCTTCCATAGAAAAGGATACTTCTGCTTTTAGAACCATTCTACGGGGAGGCTGAAAACAAGTAAATAACCTTTTTCTTTCTTACACATATGGCTACAGATGCCCCACAGCTTGTGATATAAGCACAGGCAGCAACTCCTCTGGAGAGACACACCAGAAAGAGCAGATCTTTGCTAGGAGCTGCCCAAGAGCTGATTGCCCCCAAACTGTAAAAAGGGACACACACAGAGCTGGTGCTGCTGTGAGTTTGTACAGCTGATGGGAAGCCTCGATAACCTCTCAGTTGCCTTGCACACAAATAAACTGAGCCATGGGGACAGCCAGGGAACAGGGCTTGTGATGGAAGGTACTGTGCACACAGCTGCTGCAAAACCACCCGTGCTGAACACTCAGGCAGGCACAGGCAGAGAGTTGTTGTTGCAGGGAGAATGGCACATGAATACCTGGGAACCCACAGAAAGCTCTTTTCCATCTTGCTTACACAATAATGTGGTTTTCCTTTTTCCCCTTTAAAAATGTTTCTTCAGCAAAACATGGTTAGGAAGAAATAAAAGAGATGGAATCTTCCTTACCCTCTGGGAAATGCGACTGACAGCATTTCTTGGGCTCAGTGTCACTGTCCCCTCCTCAAGGCATTGCTGGCCAGTGATGTGATGGGTGAAGAAGCCATGAGCAAGAGCAGCTCCAGGGTGATGATGCCTGAGGAGAGCAGAATTCCAGTATTCCAGCAGGGCCCTTCTTCCCCAGCACAAACCTGGGCATGGAACAGAACTGACAGTGCTGAAGCCAGCACAGCACAGGTGACACCAGCTCTGTGAGAAAACCAAATGTTGTTATTGAGCAGTAGGGAGCAGGGGAGGTTCAATTTATAGTGATTTTCTAAGGAATCAGACCATTATTCTGGATAGGATTTATATTTTTAACAACACCTAATCTTTAAATTCAATCTAGATGTGGATTTCATACCTTTTCCTTAATGAGAGCAGCACTGGAGGGAGCAGGCTCAGGAGTTCTGATGTGTCCTGGCAGGGAACTGCTGCAGGTCCCCTTGCTGACAGCCCGAGCTTGACTCTCATCCCACCACAGCCTGGGGTTAAAGTCCCAGCCACTTCCACCACAAGCAGCTCTGGCTCAGAGCCCCCAGAGTGATAAAAGACTTCTTGTGTGATCATCTCAGGAGGGAAGTTTGGTGCCAAACAAAGCTGCAGTCTGGATGGTTCCTTTTGCCATCAGAGACAAAATCAAGGGGAAAAGTACGGAGCCGGGGAAAGAAATGGAAGCTGAAAAATGTTCAAATGTCTTTTCTAAGAAAATGAATAAAGTCCAACCCAAGAATGGCTTGTCTGGTTTTGCTGGACAGGCTGCACTGATCTTGGTGCAGGATGAAAGATCCTGCTAGAGGATTCCCCTTTTTCACTGATCTCTCAGCAGTCTGAGTACTTTCACTCCCTGGCTCCAGAAAGGCTCCAGTGATGCTGCAGTGTGCAGTGACCTTACAGAAAGCTGTCAGTGATCCTTCAGCAGCTGCTGGTTTGTGGGGTGGTGGAGCCAGCCCTGCAGACTGGTGAGCTACCAGTGCTCTCCTGGTGAAAAATGAGTGTTTTCCTCCATTCCAGGCCACATGGAGAGCAGCATCCCATCCCATTCTTCCTTAGACCATCAGAAGTGTGAGTGCATGGAATGGGAGCACATCTGGCACAGATCCTGGAACTCCACAGCACATTGGTGTTGGCACTGACACTATCCATCAAGAAGAAAACACCCCTTTCCCCATGGAAATGCTCCACGTGGTGTTGGGGAAAGCACAAAGGAACATTTGTTTTTTCACTCTACCAGAGAGCAGAGTCCTCAGCAGTGGTAGTTGGTGAGCATGGGGCTGATGTGGGGATAAAAAGTTCCACATTTTGGAAGGACAATTCCTTCCAGAGCAAGCAGTGTGCGGCCAGCTTGCTGTCAGAGACAGCTGAGGCTGCCATGGACACCAGGAGAGTGAAAGGGGCAGGTGGAGCTGGTGGAGGCAGAAGTGACCTCCAAGGAGGGGAGGAGGGATTTTACCTTCCTCTTGTGCCAGAGCACCAGAGCCATCTGACCCTATGTGCCTTTAGTGACCTTGGCTAAGGTGTCTCAAGTAAAAGAAACCCAACTGAGCTCACAGGGAAGGGCAATGGCTTGGGTAGAAATGGGGATTAGGAAAAAGAGAAAAACAGCAAACAGATACATGCAAAATAGGCAAAGTAAGTATATAATCCTACTGGATTTACAGGAGAGATATTGGCACACACCAGGAACATTTCAAGCCAAATGTATGACAGCATTCCTTACACCCCTCCCACCCACTGCCATACCCCAGCTTAATGCAAAGCCCTTTGGCTTCCTCAGGCTTAGAGCTAGGTTTTATTGTTCAAACAGGTCAACAATTGCAATCAGATGTTGACTGCAGGCAAGGCACAAACACGATGATGTGTTAATGTACTGCACCACTTGGATGGAGTTTCTGCAGTGTTGCTGCTGTGAATGGTGGCAGCTGGGATGGCATCTCCCAAGGCTGCCTCAGAAAACTGGCAAGCCCATCAGTGTTGTGCCATGAATCTGGTGTGAGATCAGTAAATTAGCTCTGTTATTAAACTCCATTTCTGGAAATCACTGTGGGAGGAGGGCTTTGGTTTGTTATAAAATCATAGAATCGTTTGGGTTGGAAAAGACCTTAAAGATCATCAAGTCCAACCCAGCACTGCCAAATCCATTACTCCACCATATTCCTGGGGTTTTGGGCTGCTTTAGAAAGGTGCTGCTTCCACCTCCAAGTGGCCTTTTAACAAGAATTGAGCTGGAGTGGGATACAGAAGATGGCATCTTTGTAAGACAGGCTGGGAGAGGATCCTACAGGTGCATCTGACAGCAAAAATAACCTTCACCACGCTGAGGGGGAGCTAAACAGTACAAAGATTCTGGCTAGTGCCTACAACAAAGACATCCAAAACACGTGGCACTGAAGTAATTCCATTTATTTCACACCAGGGGAGAGTGCAGCTAGGTTATGCAGATCCCTTCCCAATGGATGGGATGGTTTTGCTCCAGTATAAATTTCCACATGCTCAGCACTGTTCATTGTCAGGGGGTGCCTGTGGAGCTCCAGCACAGCAAGAACAACCTTCCCCAAAAGCACTCTCAGAACGTCCCTCTCCCCAGGCAGAAGCTCCCCCTCCCCACAGCCTGCCCAGGCACACACACAGATATCCCAAACGCTGATCCCAGACAGGAATTTTCTACTGTTATGTCACTGACCACAGACCTGGCAAGGCATCATTCAGGTGTTAACATCCCCATGCTTTGTTTTGCAACCTGACCAGGACAAGACCCATCATTTCTTGTTTTGTTAGCACACTGAGAACTCTGAGGTGCCAGAATTTTACTGCCAAATGACCTTTTACACCGACCACAGCAATTAAACAGTTGGCTTGGATTTAACCAAATCCCAGTCTCAGTCCAGTATTACACAGATGCATAATGTACCACTTACAGCTTCACTCCTTTCTCCTAATTTACATGCTGTTGGGTTTGCTTTGTATTATTGTTTCAAGTTCAGAAACCTTATTAAAATTGTTATGGAAAAAATAAATTTATTATTCAACATATTCAATTTGTTCAAAATGGAATGATCCTCTTTTCTTTTTTTTGGCTTTCATTTACAACTGGTTCCATTCAGTTGGACTGTTTTTTATCTTTTTCTATTTATAACCAGCACCAAGAAGAAAATTACCATGGATACAGTACATATGCAAATTAGCTAATGGAAAAATATATACATTTCACTCTGTAATGAGAAAACTTAAATGATATTATTGCCATGGAGAATATATCCCTGTATTACAATAAAATATCAAGCAATAATCGACTGCTAAGATTCTTTTCCACCAACAAAAAATAGCACCATACATGAGATAGTGAGAATCTACACTCAATAACACAATTGTGCAACTAGAAATGTACAGTACTTTAGTAACAGTACAGAGTATTGTTTACAATATGGAAATACCACCACTGAAATCAAAAGAGCATCAATCTCTTATGAACAACTAAGAAAAGTATTGTCATAGATACACTGAAACAAACAGCTTTTCTTTTCACCAGAATGTGAGAACTGAGGGCAGAGCATAGCTGTGACTTCATGGTAAAGCTCCTATGAAGTGATAAAAACCAGAAGTGCAGGAATATTGAAACAGAATTACATTTTTTTGTTATTATTTTTCTGGCTGTTATGTGATGGGGTGGTTGTCACCATGTGAAGTAAGAGAATTGAATATAACAGAGCTGTGTTGTGCCATCAGTTCTTAATCAATGTTGGGGGGTTTGATTATAAAAAAATAAAAGGTTGATGCATGCTAGTCTGTGAGCTGCAAGAGCAAATGAGGTGGTTTTTTTCTCAGTGCTCATATAGTTGAAAAAAATCCTTGTAAATTCCTGTTTCCTTCGGTAGGACCCAGAACTTGGACCCAAGTGTCCTTTGGGTCCAGAACCCAGCAGGTTGGGCCACAGGTCTAACCAGCCTAGCACCCTGTTCTGGACAGTGGCCAGTAGTGAATTATTACTGAAAAACATAAAACCCAAAATCCTTCCTCTCCTATGTCCTACCTTTTGCCTAGAGAGGGTCACAGATCAGCACCAGAAGGAAAACGTTCCCTGCTGTGGAGAAGCACCTTTGATTCCCAGCAATGATAATTCTCACAATTCTGCCAAGTAATAGAGAAAATATTGCCCATGAGAAGAAAAACAGCAAATTCCAAACCGAGTGAGAGGTGTCAGGGGACTCAGGGGTGGCTGTGGGGCAGGGAGGCAGCAAGGACAGTCCCAGTGTCACTGCAGGCTAAGGGGGAAACACCACTGTGAATTCCTAACATAAACCTGTCTGATCTCTTGGAACTTTCTCATTAGCAGTTCTTCTACCAGTTAATTTGCCAAATTGAGTATCACCTGGTATTGTCTAAATCTTCCCTGTCACCCCTGCCAGCAATTTTCCCTTGATTACTTTCTAAGTACTTAACCCCTGGGCTGGGCATCAGGGTGGGAATAACAAAAAAAGGTGTAATTCTGATTATAAATTGCCCAAAAAAATCCAGTACAACAAAAACCAAGCTGGAATAATTTCCCTGATAGAGAAAATCATCTGAGGCATTGGAAAGCAGATCTGTTTGAGACAGGCACTTGAGGAAAAAAGGTGTGCAAATGTGCCCTTGTGCATCAGGCCAGCCCTGTGCACATGCACTCATTTGCACTAACAAGCACAGATGTAAATGTGAAGCCCACATAGGGTTAGTCGTTAGTCTGTTGATGAACATTATCTCCCTGTGCTTGAAAAAATTAGCCCTTAATAAAATGCTAATAGGTTATTCCAGTGAGGTCCTGGATATGGAAAGAATTGTACTAAGCAAAAATTGCTTTAAAGACGTGTTAGGTACTGAAAGTCTTTATCCTTCCTTGCATTGACAAAAAAAGACAACAGCAACAAAGACAACCTGGGGCCAGGTGTGAGGTGCAAGCCAGCCTGGCCCAGGGGCTGAGGGAGTAGCTGGGCTTGGTTCTGCGCTCAGCTCCAAGGAGTCAAAGAGTCACACACAGTTCTAGAGAGAGTACAGTGTGTTAATTATCCAAAGGGTTCTGTTCCTGTCACGAGGAGGGGGCTGAAACTCAACCATGGCCTTGAGCCCTGGCAAGGGAAATGATGCTTGTTGGAGCAAGATGTGATAGGGAGACACTGATGTGTGTGACAAGGGAGGGGACAAGCCCTGCCCTGGGCAGAGCTCCTGTTTCAAGTCTCACATCACAGAGAGGAGTCTGGTTTAAAGTGCAGAGACATGGCAGAGTATTGTGTGTGCAGCACCTGTAAGTGCTCTGACAGCACCAAACCTAACAGCACCACAGAAGTGACACAGGGAGCATTCAAAGACAGCAAGGAAATTCCCAACCCCTGAAAGCAATGGAAGTCTGAGCCCTCTGGCTTCCCACAAGCTCCAGGTTACACTTTGAATGTCTTGCATCCCTGGCTACTTCTGGTTATTCCAAAAGCTACATAACCTCAGCTGTATAAAAGAGCCCAGAGATAGGAAACACCTGTTCTGCTTCCCACTACATCCTTTTCATAAAGATTGTTCCAAATTTGGTTTCTGTTCCAACCCTATCCAGTTTCACAGTCCTCTTGTAAGAACCAACAGTCTCATTATCTGATTGACTTCTAAAAATTGGAGAGAGCTTAGGCCAAGCAATCCCTCACTGAGCTCTACTGGATGAAATAATTTCTGGCTTCTCCCATCTCATGTAAATGGTTTTGCTTGTTTAAAAGTAACTATCTACGGCTGTTAATAAGCTTCCATTTCATTAAGCTCAGAGAAAAATTAGGTTTCATAAAAGAAACTCTATTATTCTGGGGGAAAGATAGAGGATTGTTTTTTAAAATTAGAAGGAAAAGCACTCCTTATTAGTGGCTCTAAAATTATGATTTGGAATGTTGGATATAATTTTACTGAGTTTTCTGTAGGAAATTCAGAGACGTCCATCCTCTGCTATCAGTTTTCACAAGCTTTTACAGAAAATCCTCTCTTTAAACTAAGCCTTTCATTTATGCATGTCCCTCCAAGCCCACTCTGCAGTGGGATAACTGCTGGGAATTGAAAACAACAGATAAAAGCCAAGATTAAAAGATTAAGTAATGTCTCTACCTTTGCTGAATTATTTTGCCAGAGGCCTTCCTCCATGGAGGTACCCATAACCTTATCCAATGTAATCACTTTGCAACTCTTGTCCTTTTCTTTAATGGTAGCAAGCCATCCAGTGGCTGGTGATTTAATATATTAAAAAAGCATTAATGAAAAATGTGAGGATGTCAAAATATTCAGAAATGATTGGCTCCTTGAGATGACCCTTTCTGTGTGTTTTTTTTAAGGTGGATGAGCAGATGACTTTGGTATCCAGTCTGTAGTATTAGTTTCAAGTCTCATTAGATGTGCTTTGGGATCCACCACGCTGTAGCAACTCATGAAGTTCCAGTACTCAGACCTACTAGTCTGTGATTTACATACAAACAGCTGGAAGACTCTAAGGAGTGGCACAGGTCCATTAACTCTTCTGCTGCATCTTGTTTGCATAAAAGTCTCTGCAGGTCTGGCAGCAGCGCTGGTACCACCGCATGTCCTGGCACAGGTTCTTCTCACGGATCACCCTGCAGTACACTGTCCACTGGTCCCCCGTGCACTTGTAGGTCAGGGCAGCTTGGGAGGAGACAAGAAAGGAGAAACTGCCAGATTAGCCAGGGAACAGCCCTGCAGGTGTGACCAAAAGCCCTGCAGCTGAGGGGAGCGAGGGCCACTGGAGAGCAGGTGATGTTCTCTCTACCAAAATATCAGACTCTTGGAACTGCTTCCTTCCTTCCCTGGACATGAATGGGAAGTGCAAACCTCTTCACATTGCACCTATTTTGTCTCAGAGGCAAACAGGTCTGGATGAACAAAACATCCAAAGATTCAGCCCAGATTTAAGGTCATAAACTCCAGACTGCAGTCAATGGGATGGAGATGAATAAATCACATACCTGGCAAGAACACCTGAGACAGACCTTATCAGGTGAGAGAGTTCACATAACAGAAACTAAGACAAAAACAAGGCCAGGACTAATATTTCAAAGGTCCAGTGTCCCTCACAGGTTGTGAAGGAAGATAGGAAAGAAATGACAGAATAAATCCCTCTGAGTGTGTCGTCAATGAGAGACACTGGACACAGACATAAAAGTCAGGTGAGGTGAACTCCACACTTAGATATTTTTGGAAATGTTATCCAAGACAAAAAACCATTCTGAAGTATGGACAAGACAGCATGGGGTCTGTAGACTACTAGAATTGTTCTCCTTTTTTTTCTTCTTTGTTTTGTTTTTTGCTGATGCTCCCATTGCAGAAAACAGAAAATTCTGTTTAAAGATAATCCAATTAGAACTGTTTATAAGCAAAAAGAGCAAAACACTCAATGATATGTCTTTCTACTAGTATCAAATATCATTGTTTCTGGCCCTGGTGATTCCAAGCCTGGTTTAGAAACAAAAGCATCCCAAATTGCTTGCAGATTACTTTCAGCAGGGACTTGAGCCTCCTCAGTCTTATAGACACATGAGCATTTTATTGCTTTGTCCTAAAACGTGAATTAGGATGGATTTCTTGTCTCATCAGTGTATCAAGGGCTTATTTCTCAAATGAAATGTTTTTCTTTTACTATGCTCTTAGTGCTAAAATATCTGGGAAATACTCTCATACCAAAAGAGGTTAGAAGCCCCTCAGCATGAGCGCATTTGCAAGAATGAAAGTCCCCTTTTCTCTTAAAACATTTGGTAAGCTTTCGGAGAACAAATTTCAGTTCAGGAGCTTCAAGTCCAGTCCTAGTTAAAGTGATATTTAATACTGGACAGCACTATTGGACAGCACTATTCTCTATTATTTAGCACCTGTGTGTTAGAGGTTTGTTAGCCTGTAAGATCAGCTCAGCTGTGACAGAGGAGGCTGCTCCTTCTGGTAACCTTTTCTTGTTTAGAACCCAGCCTCTTGTACCAAAAGGGGACAGGAGGCATCCATGAGGCTGTGTCAGTGTAGCTGATGCCTTAATTTAGCTACATCTTACTGGTGATGATGTGTGAAATGTAAAGAAACCAACTTGGTTCTTGGAGCTGTGGTGGAACACACAGGGCTGAAGTTTGGAAAAATATATTTTTAGTATATTTATATTTTTATCCCCTTATAAACCAAGGAAATACAATGTGGAAAATCATAAGATATCCACAAATTTGTATTAACAGAGGCATTCTTGACTAGTGGCATGTCTTAAATACAGTGTTAAGGTGTTTCAGGAAACAGATGGTTATCACCATATCCCCATCTCAGCCAGGGACACAAGGAATGCAGGGAAGGTAAGGAGGAAAACAGTGACAGAAAATCACAGGGTTTACAGGAAGAGGCTGGATGCTCTCTTGCCCCCCTGGGCAAATCAATTCATCAGATCACCTGTCAGGGTCATGCATTTTCTTGGGACATAATGAATTAATGATCCTACTTCACACTCACAGCAGCACAGGCAGTGTGTGGAAGGGTTTGTGATGGAGCAAGAGGCACCTGCCAGCTCCCCCACCACTGTGATCAATCAACCAACAAATCAATCAGTCAGCCAATCAATCCAATCAATCACCCACCATTTGTGTGCTCCTGCTGCTCTCTCAGCTCCATCCTCTGCCAAGCACTCCAGCTGGGCACAGCCTGAGGCAGGGGTCAGACAGGACCTACCCACACCAGACCTTCAGTCTGCAGTCAGACTCAGCCTCTCCCGGTTTCTGGCCCCGGACAGTCCCTGCAGCCCCCACTGGGCACCCCGGGCAGCTGGCACCTTCCCCCCAGGCCCCTGACTCACCGAGCCTGGGTGAGGTGATGGTGTTGACATTGATCCTGTCGTTGCAGACCTCCTGGTGGCACTGCCTGTAGGCTGGGGGCTTGGCCAGGGCCGGGCACTCGCTGCCGTGGCGCCCGGTCACTTTGTGCATGCACTGCACCACGCGCGACTGCAGCCCCTTGCCGCACGTCGAGGAGCACTGCAGGAGAGAGCACACTGAGCACACAGCGTTCCTTCCATGTCACATGCACAGCAAAAATCACTGCAACAGCACAGGGCGCAGCCACCGTGGTGCTGAGGGCTCATCCTGGCAGCCAGGGACCCTCCGTGTGGCTGCTGTGTTGTCCAGGGTGGTTTTGCACCTTCTGTGAGCAGAGGAACTCTCCTGGCACAAGGAAGGAACCTGTTGTGTTTCCGCCCTGAGTTCATCTACTCTGACTGTCCCTTGTGGATGCCCATGGGGTTTAAGCAGACAAAAATGCAATTCCCCCCACCAGTCATGAAGAGGCAAAGCTGAAAAATGTGAAATGCTTAATTATGAACCAGTAGCTTCCATCTCTCTCACTGTGAGGGATCTGGTGGTACTTGGTTTAAAAGCCCTCTCCAAGACTTGGATGGTCTAACAAGGCTTCCTCCACAGACAGGATGACCACAGCCAGGCAATGACATAAGATAAATCTCAGGATTATAGCAGAGCCCGGCAGCTCCTGCGTGCCCAGACCTCTGAAAAGCTCTGTTCTGGAGAGAACACATCAGGTATTCCAGTACTCACTCCCATGTATCCCTGCTAACTGTCTGGCACTTGCCTGTCCTCCTGGGAGTAATTGCAAATTGTACTCATGAGTTTTGGCTGCTATTAGCCAGGAGGCCCAGCCTGTTCATATGCTCTCTTTGTTGTCATACAATCAGAGTCCCTCCCTCTCCCTCCCTCTTCCTCTGGCCCAGTCACTTGTGATTTACAATGTCCTACTTGCACGCTGTTCAATTTTAATAAAGCAAACACAGTGAGCACAGGGAGGTGCAGCAGCTGGAGTCAATAAAAGAACCTTGTATTTAACATAAAGAAACAATGGTTTGCAAGACTTGGGTAAGATTCCTGTTTCTGCTAAAGCCACACACAAGCAAATGATGGGGGAGAGGAGGAGGTGAGGGAAAGCCCAGGAGGTATCAATAGAATGATGTAAAACAAGGTCATGTTTTCTGTCCTCTGTTGTTTCTCACCAAATCAAGGCATTGGAGCTTTCTCCCTGAAAAATACCATCACCTCAGAGAGGTAATTCTCAGAAGAGAGATGCCAAATATTGGAGAAGTTCAGAAGACGGGCACCACTGAGGCTGGACTGAAGTCCAGGTACAAATCCTGTGTGTGCAGTGTGGAGACCCGGATCCAAGGGCAGAACATGTGGATGCACACAGGGCTCCACCTCTACATCCAGAGGTGGTGAATACAGCAAAGCCATGGTCATTTTGGTCTGGAATTATCACAAGAAACCCCTGCTGTTTGGGTTTTTTTCCTTTACAATCTTCTTGTTTCAATTTAGGTTCAACATACTAGCTTATGACAGATATTTTTACACTTTGATTTTTCAGGTGTTCAATTTACATAAAAAATTGATCACTGTCAAATAATACCTCAGCAATGGTTATAGTATTTAGGATTATGCTGAATGAACCCTTCTCCTGCCCTACAGTAAGCTCTTCCAAAAATCAGCAATTAAAGTCCCTGATTTAAATCCCCTTCACAATCTGAATTTATGCAGTGAGATCTGGGCATTACATTAGTTTTGTGTGTCCCTCAGCTCTTTCCCAGCACTGAGTGCCCTGCATGACTTCCACCAGCCTGGAAGCCAGTCAGGCACGGCCACTGGATTTAAAGTGAACTATTTTCATCCTGATAAATGCAACTATTAGGCCCTTCCACTTCACCAGTCAAATGCAACCTTTAATCCTCAGGATTTCAGTGGCACTTTTAGTCTTCACAGTGCTTTACTAACCTTAATCCTCCCCAACCTCTTTGCTTTGGGAGGGGAATTTTACATCCATTTTGCAAACAGAATTGCTGTTATCACACAGGCATTAAATAACTCAGGCCATGGGCTTCCTTCACATGATTGTAACAGTGAGTCTGAAACCTCTGTCTCTGGCTTTTAAGCACTCCCTGTGCTCTTAACAGGGGGTACATGGGGAGAAAGAAGGGAAAAGAGGACAAAACCAGCATTTTTTCCTAAGGTGAATTCGGTTTTCAGATACAAACACACAAACACTCACCTACCTTTGTCTGTGTTCCTGTCTCTGCATTTGTTAACCAGCAAGGAGGGCAAGCAATGAAACTTTTTTCCACAGACATTGCCAGCTTCAATCCTCAGACAAATAACAGCAGAGCTTTTGCCCGAAGCAGTTTTATTCCTTCTCCTGGGAGACTGGGATCATCACCTATGCTATGCAATTAGTTTTTCACAGCCAGCAAGACAGATTTTAACATCTTTCTTGAACTCTTTAGGGCTTGGCAGCTAAAGGAAGGTTGGACATCTGGCTTATTTTAAGATTAAATTTTCAACTCAGTACTTGGATAGTCTCTTTCCTAGGAATTTCAATAGGAAATAGGAATAGATATGAAATACATACAAAGGGGGAATTGTTAGCCATGCTGCACTATGAGAAGAGGACATCATTAAAAGAGGCATAAAAATCCAACTCCAACTGCACAGCAAATTCTCATAAATACCCCCTCCCTCTCCTTCTCTGGATAGTTTAATGCACTGCCATGGACTCTGTGTTCCCAGATGTTTGTGGAGCAAGGAACAATATCCACTGAACAATTTTCAGGGCTGGATTCACCAGAGAAGACCCACCACCAATTTGCCTCCTTTGGGAAGCTGGGGCTGGGACAAGGGGTTGAGCAGAGATGCTGGTGCCAAAGAAAGAACTGGATCTTCCCTTCCACCAGGCACTGCCAGTGGTGTCACTATCACAAAAATGCATGTGCAAAATGCACAGAGTTTAACCATAATGCCCTAAACTGACAATACCAGCACTGTAAACTGGAAATCCACCCCCATGCAAAGATCAAAGGGTTGCTCAGCACTGTAAAATAGAGGTGGTTAATAAACAGCTACAAAAAGTGAAGCTAATGAGAGCCCCTCTAACTCCCAGTTCAAACACTGCTTAGGAAGGCAAAGGCAAGACAAAAATGCCTCCATTCACATTCTTTGGCAGTAACATGCAAGCCAGTGGGGATATCCAGAAGGAAATAAACTCACAAATTGTCAAGGCAGCAGCTGCATTCAACAACTTAAAGAAGATTTACTCACTGAAAAACTCTAACCTTAGGAGCAAGCTATGATTTTTCAACTGGAATGCTATTTCCACCTTAGGATACTGATATAAAAGCTTGAAATCTAGCAATGGTGCTGACAGATGTCTAATTGCTTTGAAAGCAAATGCCTCAGGAGAATATTAGGTATTAAAATAGAACAAATTCACAGAAAGTGCTGAGATCTGTCAGGGCCTTCATCAACTCCTGGTCTACAAAAAATAGCCAGAGAAAGAGAGGGGAATGAGAATGACTTAAGCCAGGGCAGGGCTGCTGTTGGGCAGCACAGCAGAGAGTCCAAAGAATCCCTCTGTTGAGGCTTAGTGGGGGCAGAAAAGGTACAGATTTACCAGCACTGAGACAGGTTCAGGACTGAATGGGATAATGGATCGTTGCTGAGGGCTCCTGGGAGGCTGAGACACATTTCAGACCCCAGGACACCTTCGGAAATGTCACTTTTCTAACCTCCAAGGGATAGATGTAAATCTTTTTTTCTTTTTCATAAGAGACTTTTCCCAGCAGAAGCAGGAGGTCACAGCATCCCTCCAGCCAATCCTGAGCACACTCCAGCATGCAGAAGGCTGATCTGTCAGAGGGAGATCCAGTTCTAGATGACTGTCATAACTAAGCTGCAGGCAAGATGGGCTTTTCTCTTTATTCATCAGTCTGCAGTCATCTGATGTTTCAAGATACTGGTTTGTCCCCACTTTGCTGGTAGGTGCTGAAGCCAAGGATAACACCATGGCTAAAGCTCCAATATTGAGAGATAGAGTCATGCTTTACTGACTTCAGAGTTCAAGTATTCAAGGCGTTAGGGTAGAGTGTTTTTCCCCTCGGGGGTCTTATTTCTTGCCTCTATGAAAGTCAGAAAGAAAGCAAGACAAGTTCCTATTAAAAACATTCTAACACAGCATCTGAGATGAATGACAAAGGTCCTGTAATTGCTCCCTTCCCGGGACCTTAATAGCACACACATGTGTGCTCTGAAAGCCAGTGCTCCACACACCTTCACATCAGGCTTTTTATGAGGATCACTAATTTAAACCCCATAGTTCTAGCAGCGTGCAATACTCTTTCATAAACACCAGGTCAACTTTCACCACGGCATCATGCTAAAGAAAGAAATATCTGTCTTTCCACTGATAAGATCTAATTAGCCCAAAGCAAACTGTAAGCTGTTTTTCAAGCTTCCTTGTTCTTTTCTTTTCTTTCTTTCTTTTTTTTTTTCTTCTTTTTGAACCCCAGATCTGTAAAAGAACATATCTGGTCTTGCTTACAACAATCTTTCATTTGGAAACTTTTGTGAAATGACTGATTTGTTTAATTTAACCAAGAAGAAAAATATGCATACCCTTCTGACTCAGTATGGGAAGAAACAATAAATTATGGCAGCAAATGCTCGTGGCTGATGTGACAGTATCTTAGCAGGAAAAGAGAAGCAATTTTTGCAAACTGCCTACAGCTGTACTTTCAAACTGCATGACCCCAAGGAATAAGACCTGACCAGCACATCCAGCATGTCTCACCGCATAATTAAGCTTGGCTTTGCTATTCTGAAAAGTTCCATTGTGTACAGAGAGTTCAGAGATTAAAGGCTGAACACATGAATTTTCTGGGTAGTGACAGTGCCCCTAAAGTACTTGTGCAGTGGAGCCCAGGTGGATGCTGATGAGAAAATGCCATTTAATCCAATATTCCAATCAGATAGAATTTACTTCTCATGAGGTTTCAAACTGGATTTCAAGACCAGGCTCAAGCAGAGCTGTGGGGTGATTCAGTGCTGTCCACAGGGGACCATTTTCTAGCAGGTCACCTACTGCACTTGTGTCATGCTTGCATCTGTGGCAGAAAGTGGAAATACTCCAGAACTTATTCCACAAGGACCTGATGGTGAAAAACACCTAATGCAAAAGGCATAAGCAAGGTAATTTTAAATAGCCTCAGCAGTAATGGACAGCTATGGGATCACAGAACTCAGGCTGGATGCTGGAGAATCCCCCCTGCTCCTGTGAGCACTGTGAGCTGCCCGTGCTGAGCCAGGCTCTCAGGGCTCACATGAGCTCTATTCCCACCCTGGCTCCTGCCCCAGGTGTTATCCTGAGAGAATATCCTGGGAACTGAAGCCCCACTGAATGCATTATTAGTCATTATTAGTTATTCATCAGTTAAGTATCAATGCTCCCCCAATGCAACTTATTAAAGAAAGTAATTAAAAACTAAGGACTCTTTGGGATTTTTTAATTTCAGCAAGAAGCTGCTCATCTCTCTTTCAGTCCTGCCTGAGCATTTTCTGGACATGGAGCTACCCAGCTCTGACATGTGTGATGCTGGCTAACGCTGTTTCACCTCTTTGCACAGTCAGTCAGACTGGTACTCATTGCTCATTAAAAGTGTTCTGGGAGATTGTCTCCTTAATGCCTTGGTAGTCATTATAAATCTCAAAAGGTTATTGAAAAGACTGCAAAATTACAGCAGTCCCTGCTAGCAGTACATACTGTGTGCTGTAAGTATTCAAGGGGAAAATCCTCTTTAGACAGGTACTACAGAGTTTAAATGGTGAATTACTACTCCCCATATTTTCAAAAACATGATCCTGGACACTGTAACATCTCAGAGTAACTCAGAGAAAATGAATGCCAATACTTGAACAGGCTTGTCTTTCACTCTTTCTTCTTTTTCACTTTAAAAAACGAGTAAAAAAATCACAATGTAATTTCATTTCCAATCCACTGGTCTTGGTGGAAGGCTTTAACTCTCCATCAAAAAAAATGCACTTAATGGACCAGGCTTTTAAATAAAAATATCAAAAAAGAGAAGTTACTCTTCCAGTTAATATGATCACTGGAGGCTGTATTGGAATATGAGACAATAACACTGTGGCAGAGCCTGCTCCACTTCAAACAAAACACTGATTAATCTGATCTTTTTGCAGCACATTCTCCATTACTACAGAACCTTCACAATAATTTGTACTGTGGATGTTCCCAGAAACTCCAGTGGAGATGAGCTGTGCAATCTGTTGTGCAAACAAGGAGCAGTTTGAAAGGCACAAACAGGACTTGGTTTCTGGAGCCTGCAGTGCCCAGGGGAAGGACATGGCCAGCACTGCAGTCAGCATCTCTTCCCTTTCCATGCCCAGTTCCCAACTAGAGCTGCATCCACTGGGGCTGGCTTTTAGCCCAAGCCTAGGCACAGGCTCGACCTTGTTTTAGTGCCATTATGCAACATTTCCACTTCTGCCCACAGCTAAAGACATTCCACAGATGTGGGGACAGACAATCACAGAGCAAAAGGGTGGGGTTCATCTTACTGAACCAACCCTTCAAATTCAAGTGTCCCTGGCTGGTAAAACAAATTTTGGGCCATTTGATCTCATCTCCTGCAGGGAGGGGTGTTTTGAGATTTAGCTGTTGGCAAGAAAGGCTCTGGTTTGCACATCAGTGATCATGTGCCAGAGCCACAAACCACAGGGAAGCACAACTCAGAGCAGTCCATGGGGCAGCACTTAGGTTTAGGACAGATGCTCTGGCTCCTGGCCATGTCTAGGACCACAGAAGCAGGGTATTTAACTACTAAAGCTTGTTGGATCATCTCCTGTCCCACCCAGCTCCATCACCTTCTGGACAACAACTGAGATGCACCAGTGAGGCCTGTGGACAACCCTGCAGTGCTGCTGAAGGCTCGTGGGCAGCCATAAATCACAAAGTTGTTCGGTGGCAGGGAAAGGTCTGTCAGCTCTGATGTGCCACTGCAGTTTTAAGCTACCACCCCTCCTACAGAGTTTTGTCTCATTCCAACAAGTTATTTTCTCCAAGGTAGAAGAAGATGAACTTAGTTCTAACCGTTATGAAGAATAACCAAGTTGTCCATACCTTATCATAAACAGATGTCGGGTCAAGCCATGAATTTGTAATGAATGTTAGAACAAAGGGCAGTTTTGCTTCTATATTTATAACAGCTTTGAATACACCTCTCAAACCACAGCTGTCGTTGATTTACTCTTCTTATTATGTAATATGAATTAATCATTAAAAGTGAGGCACATAGAGGATTTTGTTGATGTTCCCAATCATTTGGAGCTTGGAAAATATGCCTTCCTGGCACTGGGAGATTGTAGAGTATTTTTGAAAAAAAAAGCCCCAAAACCCAACATGTTTTTTGGTGTACTGCAAGGCTGGGGGTTTATCTCTCAGAGAATAAGAACTCCTGTAATCCTGCCAAAGCAATTAATTTGCAATTACAAATCCTTGTTACCACCCACTGTGATGAATGACTGCTGATCTTCAGCGTGAAGCACCTCAATGTCTGGCACAAAACCAGTATTTTTCTTATGGGAAATTAGATTCTTTTTGTCTCTCCCTACTGTTAATGTCCTCCTGGGATGAGAACCCATCTCCAGCATTTCACAGGCTCAGCAAGTCCTGTAAAGGAATTGGCAACTCCGGATGCCCAGGGAGGGCAGGTGGCTATGGGGGATTTTTCAGATGTGCTTTATTACTATTGACATTATTTGGCAACGAGAATATTGTTTAACATTACATTTTGCCAAGCTTATCATTACTGGTGCTTTCCAGTTTCTGGAGCGTACAATCTCTCTGAATCCAGTGAAAGTTGTGCCAGGTGGTTATACAAGATGTGAAGTGGTAGAAATAGATTTTTTTCTCTACTTTCTCTGCTAGCTGAAGCCCAACTTGATGTGTCATAGATTTGCCTTCTCCTGAGAGCACAAATCTGTGATGGTTCCTACCCAAGACCCAAAGATTCTGCAGAGCCCACCAGGTCAGATCCTGCTCTGCATGGCATTGGCATAAACCTGCATTAACTCAAGTGCCTGAATTAATCTGGGTTTACCCTCATGTAAGAGAGACTGATATCTGACCCAGTGTGCTGAGTGAGATGCCTGGCCCGTGGCCAGTGGGTTGTAGGGAAGAATGAAAGACAGTTACCCTGGATTTACACTGGGTTATCTGAGATTAATACAGGCCTTAGTATTTACAGAGCACCTACTGTAACTGCAAAGAAAAAAATATGGCAAAACCAACATGCTACAAGGCTTCTATGGGTCTTTCTTCTTCTAAAATTCTTTTCATTGGGCTAGGTAATATAATAGGTTAATGAGCTAAATTGTTGCCTGAGGGACAGAAGTTGCATATTTAAACTTCCACCCACAGAGCTGAAAATGCCCCTTGTGAAAGTCAGAGCTAATGATGGAGCTTGTGTGTCTGGCTTGTAATTCCACCTTTCTTGATACAACACCAGTGAAATGGAGAATAGTCAAAGAAATGAAACTGGGAGCCCTGAACCATTCTGTGCTATTGGCTCCAGCTTTAGTCAGGACAGAATTTAAGGCATGTGACATAGAGAAACAATTAAGTAAAACTGGAAATAAAGAAAAATCCATAAAAATCTTGTGGAGAATTGCTCCTGCTATATAACCTTGCCTCCTCAAATATACTTTAGAAGAGTCCAAAGGACAACTGGATGAAAGGAACTAAAAAAATATAGCCTTGGCCTGCACAGAATTAAAGAATTACTAAGGCTGGGAAAAACCTCCAAGGTCAAGCCAATCTTTGACCAAACACCACCTTGCCCACTAAACCCTAGCACTGAGTGCCACATCTTGGTTTTTTGAACACTTCCAGGGGTGGTGACTCCACCACTCCCCTGGGGAGCCTGTTCCAATGCTTANGGTTGTCTGGGAGAAGAGCCTGACCCCCACCTCATCACAACCTGCTTTGAGGTGGTTGTGGAGAGCAATAACGTCTCCCCTGGGCCATCTTTTCCTGCCACATCACTGCTGGAGCAGCAGAGGAGAGAGCTAAGGACAGGGGGCAGCCTTGGGTGGCTAAAAAGCAGCCCCTGGTGCTGCTCTCACCTTCAAGCATAAGATCTGTGTCACCACCACAACTCACCAACACCTCCAGATCCCTGCATCATCTGGGACACATTTCCATTGACTCCAATGCCAAGTGCAAGCCCTGCAGCTGCTCCTTCCAGCACAGCCTGGGGCAGGGAATAGTGTAGAGCTGGGCTGTGTGTCCTGCTCAGCTGCCCAGTGAGCCACACACATAAAGACACACTCTGTTCTTGCAGGAATGTAATCCTCGATGTAAAGTTTGTCAGCAAAAATATAATTCACCATGAAAGAATGAACTACTGTCTTGCTAAAGCATCAAGAGGCACATTTTCAGCAGTCTGGGAGTCTGAGGCAAGTGTTGGGAAACTGAGCAACCTGTGTTTGTTCCTCTGACCAGCACAACTACAATAAAAATGTAAAAATGCTTCCAGTGCTAGAACATTTAACAGCTCGGATTTCAAACAAGGAGGAACTATTTCAAAGCAGAATGAGTGTATGAGATGTTTGTTTCTTTAACTGAATGCAAACTGGATGTGGAATTTCCTCTTGGAAGAAATGACTGAATGGGAGATGGCTTGGACTCCCTTTTGTATATTGCATCATGTACAAAAAAGGATGATATAACGAATTGCAATTCTGAAGAATCTGAGCAAAAATAAAATAATTATTTCAGGTTAACACCTTCAGTGGGTCTTGCATTGTGCAATTCATGTTTCTGTTAGGTTTGAAGATTCTGGGGCCAGGAACAGTTTAGTTATTAAACTTGTATCACCAATGCTGAGTAAAATGCTAAAATAATACTGATATCCCTTTAAGATAATGGGTTTAAAAGAGAAGTGGCAGCAGTGGAGAGAAGCTGCAAGTTTAGTAGCAGTGGTAACAGAGGTCTAGTAACAGAACAACTCTCTGTCTTTAGATTTCCAGTACAGTCTGTTAATCTCAAGCACTGGGCTAACAAAGGCAAACTCTGAGCCATTTAAAATAGAAACCTGGCCTTATGTGTTTGCAAAGTGAACTGGATATATCAGTTCCTTGTGCAACACTTGAAACATGCTGCAAATACATTAAGAATATACAAACATGACAATTAGCTCCAAATGCTTTCCACAGCTACAGGACACAGCAAGGACCAGCTGCAGATAAACCTGACAGAAAATGGGATAAAATCCCTCTTTATTTCAGGCATGGATAATGGCTACAGAGCTGTTGCTAAGGCCAGTGGATGAGGTTTGGCTGGTGGGTGCAGGTCTTAGATCAGCATGGCCTTGTCTCCAGCCCTCACCTCTTCTACCTGGGAGCTGAGAACATAAAATCACAAATTGTCTGGTGATGGAGGTGTGGAGGTTTTACTGCTGATGGGAGCTCCTTAGGGAGCTGATCCATCTCCTCAAGTACAGAGTCCTTGTATTCTACAAATACTGTCACTACTAACACAAAAATAACATTCTGGCATACCACCCAAACAGCCTGCTCTATTTACAAGTTGTATCTGGACTTGACTTTTTAAATGAGGTTTGCCCTCTCTCTTACATGACTTCCCGGCATCTTCAAAGAGGATCTTGGTTTGGGAAATCAAGGATCAGAGGCCAAGTCACTAGGCAAGCTGTTTGCACATGAAGCATCAAAGCCCATTATTTTAATCTGTGATAATTACCACTGTTAGTTAAATCGTGCTTCCCTGATGGTTCTCAACAATCAGCAACAAATGCACAACACATTAATTGCACAAAGTTGTTGCTTGTTCTGAGATCAATTTGTATTAACAGAAAAAGTTTCCATCTTAGTCAGCAAAGCTCTCTCACAGTGACTTTTACAGGGCTGGGAACAAATGTTTTACAGTGGAATTTTGCCTTGGAAGGATGAATTTTAAAGAGTTCACTATAAGCTAATGACTATAGACTTTGTGTTTCTCCTTAAAGGAGGAACTGTTTTAAGCCAGAGTTGCTGATAGCTGTAAAGGCTCCCCTCCTAAGTTCAAGCCCTCTATTAAATATTCTGGATCCTCATGATGAAAATCCTTCACTCAGGATTTCTGAAGAATTGAATTCCACACCAAACATTTCAGCTATCTGGGTTTCTGGAACAATACATTTTCTTCTAAGAATTGTACCTACCCTTTTCTAGCAAACTCTACCCATCTACTCAGAGAATAAGAATCTAATTGTGTGACCTAAGTGTCCGGTCAGAATTAACCAATATGTCTAGAATTTTAAATGCTCATTACAAACCAAATCTAAGTCCAAGAACATCCTGCTGGACTCACACAGGGTGAAATTCCTGGGAAGCAGAGCACTGGCACAAGCTCCCTGCAGACAGAAGCAGGCCACATATGCAGCACACAAGCTTTTGTGCCCTCCTGCACAAGGATGATCCTGATCCTGAGTTAAGAATCACAAATAACAAGTGATTTTGCACAGATCCTGCCCTGCTCACATGCAGACATTAAACCCATCAAATAACACTGTTTACTGTGACCCATGAACAACTGCAGCCCTCCCAGCAGTGAGCCAACGTCTTTATCAGATTGGAACTATTCACACAACACTGAACTTTCAATCCATGTCATCAGTGAATACACAGTTATTTCATATTCCTCCCTATCAAGAGAATTCGGGTCCATTTGTATGCCAAAATGTTTTAGTGTTCCACAAACAAACAAACAAATAAATAAAAATGATGTTATTACACCTGTTAACACATGGGGACTGTTTGTTTTGGCCATCTTGCATGGACTCTGAGTGCCAGGTTATGAATAAAATAACGTTCAATACTGTAAACATCTTGTGACATAAATTCCTGGCTCAGCATAAATACAGACACTCTTGTATGTGGCAGGTTCTTCCTGCATTCTCCAGCACTGACACCATTAAATTCACGTATCTATGACAGAATATATTCATAATTGTAATTCCTAAAAAAAAATGCAATCACAGATAAGCCAATTTGCCCATCCTGGGCCTCTGCTTCACTGCATTTTGCTTGCTGGAGTTTGGGTTTTTGGAAAGCAAAGTGCAACTACTGTATCCCAGCGGTTTCTGCACATGCCGTACATTCCAGAACAGAAAGTAGGTTTTCTGTTTAAAGAACAGCACAGTTAGAAAGATAAGATAAAACCAAACTGGAATATAATATTGCTGGGAAATTTTAGTCCTTTATGCAAACACAGGGTCAGCAATGTAAAGGATGCTTTCTGAACAACACTGGCAAGGGTTGAGTTTCTCACACTGCCAGGCCTCCTTCCCAAGCAAAACCTTGAATTACTTTAAGATCAGAATGCAAATACAGAGCAGACTCTGCTCTGGTTTAATCCACTGCATTCAGGAATTAATTTCACTGATGTCACTGGAGAAACAAAGCTCAGACAGGCCTAAATGAAGGTAAGCTCCAGCCCTGAGGAAGGGACTGATGGTTTTGGCTCTGTCTTTAAACTCAAGTTTTTCTTTTATTTCAGGTGGTTGGAATGAGTCTAGGACTGGACTACGTGTGTAGGTCTCAGGTACCCTGAAAACAATTTGCTTCCTAAATACTTAAACTGCAAATTAATGCAGACAGCATGTGGGAGCTCAGCAACTTGAAGACCTTTGCTCTCAGAAAGAAAACACCACAAAGTGTTTGCTGTTACCTTGGACCAGTCTCCCGTTTTCCACTCGTAACAGCCTGTGTGATCCTCGCACTCTTCCTCGTCTCTCGGCCTGGTGGCTGCATCACATTTGCCTTGGGAGTTTGTGCACGTCACTGTTCTTTTCTGAATTCCCCTGCCACAGTCTGCTGAGCACTGCAAAACACCAAGGGTTTGGTTTTTGTTACATGGTTCTTAGAAATTATGGCTTTTATGTTGGTAACACAGCTCAGAGGGAAAGCTGGAGTTATGAACACTGAGGAAAATGATAATCCATAAGATTTTATTACAATAATCTAAGCCACTCACACATGAGTAATTTGAAAAGCATGATGACTGCTTGTGAAATATTTTACTTATGAAAAATGGCAATTCTGAAAATCAACCTTCTTTAAAAAATCTCAGCTGGCTTTTTGCTAGAATTGGTGCCACTAAATCTTATGTTGAAGAGCTCCTCATTCATACTGAAGGACACACTGAGATTCACTACCCAGAACTGCCACATCCCTTGATGTACCATGGGATACATCAAGGGTGATAAATGGTGGTGTTAAATGTAATTTTAAATCACAGTAGCATGAGACCACTGTTATAAACATGTTTCTGTAGTACAGTTTGTGCATATCATGGGAAAGTCACAATTCTCACATGTTCTCATGTGAAACACACACATTTTGATTTGCCATTGCTATCTTAATTCTGAAAAACTCTAACAGAGTGAGTACAAACTATCCACAAATATTTTTGTGCCTGGGCTCTTTGGAATTAGCATCTAATGAGCAGGGATATCTGGTCACTCACTTGTTATCTTTGCCAATGGTTGGAAATTCTTGTTTAGTGAAGAATTTGTCTTGATTTTCTTGGCTGTACGAGGTGGGAAAAGGACACTGAACCCAAATATCTGTTTTCAATAAGCAGTTTGGTAATAGAGCACCTGCTGTCACAGCCACCTGAGCCCTTGTCACCACCCCTGAGCACAGCCAGTCTGCCTGCTCCTCATTCTCATGCCACTGCAGTGGTTAAGAGTGAGAAATTGTCTTGCAGAGCCACTGGGGACAGGTGGGTGGAGGAATGATCTATGTACCAGCTGAGATAAAAACTAACCTCCTCTGGCATGTCAAGTTTTCCCCTTCGGGGGGCCAGCAGGGAAAAGACAGTTGATTTGACACTGAATAAATAGTGAAGATATGAGATATTCTGTGAGGTCTTTTGAACATGTTCCAAGAAGCTCCTCCATCCAGGGGGTCTATGCTGGAAACAAGCGTCAGCTTGATATAAATTACATCAAATGGACAAATCTCAGCATGCCTGTCTAACCGTCTTAAAAACACAATCCAGGCAGCTCTGACCTGCTGGCCTTGTTAAGGACATGAGTGACAAGCGTTTATGAGCTGGCAAGCAAACAGACATGCCTTTAAATACTTCACAGCACTACAAAGTGACTTCTTGAAAATCTGGGAAACCTTCCACTTAATTTACTGTGTGCTGCTCACGGTGTGACCCCCTTACGGATGTAACATCTTTGTAAGGAGCACAATCTATAGTTCTGCTAAGACAGGGGGATGAATTCTTCCCAGCTTTGCAGAATTCCACAAAATGCTTTGCTGGACTGCTCAGAGTACAAGGCTTGCCAGAGATCCCAGGCTGGAGCTCCCTAAATGGTACCTTAAAGCCAAGAATTTGCCCCAAGTTGGGTAGACTTTCCCAAATTATGTATCATTTTCCTCAGGCCCCAGGGTGGACTCCTCAGGGTTGCACTCGTTCATCTCAAACTACAAAGCTCAATATAAAAAAATCTTTGGAACGGTCCAAATTACTCAAAGTAAATCAAGCTGAAGTGGGAGTATTTTTCACAGTAGGAGAAATCTCTAGGTGGGTTTTACAAGCAAGTCTGGGAAAAACACCAACTGTTTGTTCTTCCCACAGCTTTTAAGTCATTTACAGATTAATACTGCATATACTTTCCTAGACAAAACAGCATGAGCAAGGAGGTTTCCAACAGATCTTTGGTGGTCACATATAAATCACCCTCTTTAAGAGGTTTTTTTCCTTTCCTCAAGTCATCTGTTTTCATGAAGAATTTCCTAATACATAGATTTTACAGAGAGTCCACAAATTAATATACACAGTTTCTGTGTGTCCAGTCGAGATCATTAAATCTTACTTTATTAACAAAATACTTTGTCAGATCCCATGAGGCTTTGCAAAGGAGCAACACAACTTTGCAGTTAAGACACAACTCCTTTATCTGAAGGAAATCCATATTTTTTTCCACTTTAGTTCTCTAGCAGTAGAAACATTCACCTTCTCCTGACAGTCTCTATTTTTATCATTAAAAATGGGTTGAGCAGTACTTTGTCCAAAACAGTCTCAAGTGTTTGGCAATACAAGGGGAACTTAATTTTTTCCACAATGAAGATTGCATTGGAATTTGCTGTGAAAACACACATTTTTGACCAGGGACCAGACATCAGTGTGGTCAACTGTGTTGTATAAGCAAGAAGTTGAAAAAAAAAATAGATCAGAAAATTGATTTATAAAATCATACTATTACAGTGATATTTATTCCTCAACATCAGATTAACATGCTAAGGAATAAAGTGATTACCACTGAAGAAAGTCCTAGGCAGAGCATCAAACATGTCCTGGAGTCAACTGTGCTTCATAACAGCAGAAATGGGCCAGAATAACAAATTTAAAATTACAAGTGCACAGTTACAGACCCAACAAAAGTAAATAAATGTATCAAAGGATAAGTAAATCAGCTATTGAAAAAATTATCTAAAAATGCTGTGTGTTTGCAAAGGAGTTACGTGGTCATGGACATGGAAGATTTCCACTGATCTGTTACTCGACTTACTCTATTCCATAATAGGGAGACAGAAGTACCTGGTATTGTTAACAAAAGACTCAAGTGGAAAATCCACATGTAAACCAGGTAGGAACTGCACCCTAATCTCAGCTATAAACAGTTCAGCTGGTTTAGCTATAAGAAATAAAGAGGGCATCATCTGAAAGGGGAACGTCTACGACACACAAAAGACCTATCAGACAACTTACTGAAACCTTGGTGTGTTTCTGCATATCTTTTGTAATGAAAGAACTCAGAAAGAACACGAATCTCATGCACCAGTGAATGGATCCAGCACCTCACTGAAAGGGAACACTGCTCTCACTTAACCATCACCTCTCTTGCCAAACTAAGATTTCCTGTCCAGGAGGTGCACAATGAAATCCCATTGTGTTTGTGAGGAGACACTGTTCTTCAGGATCCCCTCTATCCTGAGCTTCTGTGACTTTTAAGCACATTTCTAACAATAATATTTAGCAAAAGCTCTTTGACAATGTTTTAAACAGGAGCTCCCTGTTCCAAATAGAGGTGAATAATGAGGAATCCTTCCCATAGGAAGGGCTGTAGCTGGACAGCCAGGCTGGAATGAGGCTGGCAGAGCTGCAACCCTGCACCCAGACACTCAGGTGAGCCCAGCAAATACAATATCAAAGTGAACTTGGGCATCCTGTAAGGATTGTTACTCACAGGGTACAGACAAAGCTGCCCTGTACTAGCTGTGTCCTGGTCATGAACTGCAGGCACACTCCCAGATCACTCTGCTGCTAAACAAAACACAGGGTAACTGTCTAGATCTCCCATGTATTCATAACACTTGGGAAAAATCTCTTTACTCTGCAACTACTCTGAGATGCACCTTTTATACAAAATATCACCAGCTTTTTCTTGTTCCTGGAATTACACAAAACAAGGCTGGAAGGGCCCAAAGACTGTACATTCTTTGTAACATGCAGATGACTGATAAGCCTGGTATTTCTTCATACCACATTTAAATGGAGCTAGAAGCCCTGGGTTACTGCACTTCTGGCCTCAGGTCAGTGAAACATTTTCCTTCCCGATCAGAGTTTTCAGATGGAAAGATATAGTCACTAGAGCATATCTAAACTCTGCCTTACTAACCCATCTGGTCTGTAAACCAAATCTCAGCTCCTTACTGCTCATCTCAACAGATGAGAGTCCTGCCCAGCACTCCAGTACTGTGAGGGTGCTGACCATGAGAGCCATGGATTAAGGCCAGTGTATCCAGAGCTCTGAGCAGTCTGGCTCCTTTCTGGAGTGAAGTTCCTACCTTTGACCACTCTGATGCTTCCCAGATGGACAGGCAATCCCTTCCCTCACAGCTCTGCACTGTGGCTGGTTTGCTGCCCAGGCAGTAGAGATCTCTGGTGTTGACGTAGGTGCCGTTCTGCAGCTGATACACACAAGTGACCTCCCGGTGCTGCACACCCTTCTCACAAGTGGCAGAGCAGGGACTCCAGTGGCCAGTCACCCACCTGGGAAGGAGCCAGAGGATAAATGTTAGCAAACTGTTGGAATAAAACATTATGCTTCACTTAAAACCAGTGAGAAATGGGCAGCTCTTCCTGGATTTGTAGGTGCTTTGATGGTGCTGTGCTGTCGTCGCCCTGAGCTCACTGGTCCCCTCTGGGAGCTGAAGTGTGTAAAGCAGGAGTGTCAGCATCCAAGTGAATATTCCTTCCTGACTCCATGCCAGGCAAAACCCCAAACTCTGCATCGCTCCCTTTAACCCCACTCTCTGTAGTGGGGCTGTTCTTTTCCCTCAGATAAAGACAGACTTGTCTGCAGACCATCCTGCAAGACCATTCCTTGCAAGGGAAAGGAGGCATCCTTCCCCTTCTTGTCTTCCAGCTCCACCGACTCCAGCAAGTGCTGAAGCACCACAGTGGGGCTACAAGACAGTGAATAAAGTGTCTAAGAAGGATCTGAAGGAGGAGGGATGGAGGGAAGGACATTTTTTTTCTAAAAGAAAAGCAGCATCGATCTTTAGCTTCCTGCAATCTGTCAGTGAGGAGCATGTGCTCTGTAATTAGAGGCATTCCTGGGTGGAGAGAGGGACTGGAGCAATAACTGTGCAGGCACTGAGCACCGGAAGGCTCTCATGCCTTTCTCACCAGGCAGCTGACCTTCTAGCCTGTTATTCAGGACTGTCATCCAGATCAGCATCCCTACACCATTAATCTTTTACTTGTCATCCAGTCCTGGGCTGTCTATTATGGTAAGTGGCCCAAACAAGACCTCTCAAAAATAGGTCTGCTGAGAAATACTATTTCATTCTGCTGGAGGCTCCTGTAATCTAGGTAGAGCAACTTATTCACCACATTTCTTTTGAAGCTGTTGTGTGTTACTTCTTTGAAATGAATTAAACAACTGTTTCCCATCTTCCCATTCCAGAAGGGGGGAAAATCAGTTCAGCACCATTTGCAGAAACATCTTCACCTGCTGCAATTGTCATGAATTAATTTGTAAATGCCATGACTGGCGTGACAGCACTGATGACTGTGCTGACAGTGAAGGCAGAAGCCATTTGGTTTGAGCAGGACTGGGCAGACTGGCCACCTGTCTTTTGTGGAACAGGGCCCTGCTCAAATGTTCCTGTGCATTAAAGCAGTTGACTGACACATCTGTGAATTTCTGTTGGCTAAAACAGCTGGCAAGACACCAAACCTGTTTCTCCAGACTGCAGTTTTGGTGCATCTCTGCAGCCCAGGGTTTGGTATTTCTCTTATGGAATGGGAAAGTGTCAGCTGGGAAATTGAATACTAGGGCTGAAAGACTGACAAAAATAGCCCTGAAGTGCAGAAATCAGTGTTCATGAAAATGAATAGCCAGGCCCCCTTGGTATCAGCCAGGCTCTGCCCTGTTGGAGCCAATGTGAGGGAATTCTCCACCTGGGGGAAGGAACCTCTTGACAAAGGCCTGAAGGGGATGAAATGACTGTGCTTTATGAGCTGAATGTGAGTCACAAGGCTGGGAAAGGGCTCTGTCCAGGCTCCACTCAGCTAATATTCACTTCAGCACTGTACTCTCACCGTGATCTACAGCTACTGGCAAAAGAAAAAGGGAAAGGGGCTGAAAGCAAAGGAGAAAGATAAAAATACATTCTTGGCAGAGGCTGGCTGTGAACTTGCATTTAGGATGGGCAGCACTCAGCATGCCAACTATATCCAAGATGCTTTAAGAAGAAAGGTTATGGCTTTCCTTTTAGGAAGGAAAATTCCTTTCTAATTTTTTGTTGCTCTTGTGGAGGGATTTCTACCTGGTTTCTACCCTGTTTCCTGGTCTCTAGTCAGTACCAGCACACACATGACAGAGTAACTAGAAAAGCAGCATAGAAAAAACAAGTATTATCATCATCATGAAAAGAATGATTGCATAGGGAACGAGCTGAAACCCGGGGTACCAATACAAAGATGTGTCTGTGGTGAAAACAATCTCCAGCTTTTTCCTTGGAGAGGTCAGCTTTAGCCACCATCCACTACATTCACTCCTGATCCCAACCCCATGGCTATGAATCAGCTGAGGCAATGCTGTAAGGGATCTCTGAAACCTCACAGGCCACTCTGCCCTGGCAAGACAGGCAAAATACTTAGAAATTAAAGGTGATTTTAAAATCGTAGTTTTACTTTCACATCCAGGAGACAAGTGACATTAAATGTCTGAATAATACTAATATGTAAAATAGGTTATTTTCAGAAGGGGATGATCACTTTGACCACTAAACTTCATGCTCTCAATGAAATTTATGCTTGTATCAATGGCTTGTAAAAGCAATCTGGTAAACAAGGTGAGTCCTACATACAGTCCTGGCAGTGCCCTGAATCCCCCCAGTTCTCCTTCACAGGCAGCTGAAAATATTGTTTTAGTGCTTGTAACACAGGAGCACTGCAACTATATTTCAACAATGTTCACAACCAACATGGAAAGACAAGGGATTTATGGACAAAGTGATTAGATGAAAATTCCTGCCAGTTTCAAATTTTTGGAAGGAACTTGCTGTAAGATATTAGCAGGATTACTATCTGCAAGTAATATTAACACAGGGGAGAAAACCATGATGTGCAAATAGTATCACATCATGGTAACTATTACACTGCACAACAGGTAGATTTTTGTCTCTACAGTCATTACACATTCTGAACATTAAACACCTGAGTGTGTTTAACAAGACCTACTTAGAGGGTAATTTTCTTTAAAAAAGGGTAGGTATTTTTCTTATGACAATGTCAAAAATAACTCCAGTGTTCTAACTCCAAACCCAGGCTGGCTCTGTATTATTAACTAAGCCAATTAACTGCTGTACACTAAGCTCTGTGTATATCATATAAAGCATCTGGCTTCCAGTTACACTTTAAGCCTGTAAACTGATCTTAGGGATTGCTTGACACCAGAGTTCTTTTCAGTTTGGTCTTTCCCTCCTAGGTTATAACCTATCTTGTGTGGGGCCATGGGAGTGCTCCAGCTGGGGTCCCAGAAGAGCCTCTCATTTTGCCAACAAGCACTGATTTACGTGACAAACACACTCATCTTTCTCACAACCACAGGAATGGCTTCATCCCTGGTATTATTTTTTGTAATCTCACCTTTACAGAAGATTCAAGAGCTAAGTGATCCCTGCTGGTGGTTGGATTCAGGGAGAAAGTGATGAGCTTTTAAGCAGAGATTTTTACCCCAGTCAGTGGCTGTCTTTCTAGCTAAAATATGCCCAGAAGGGTGTGATTTTCCAAAGCTTCAAAAAGCTGGGATGGGCCGAACATGCAATCTGAGAGGGCTGCTCTGAATCTTTGTCTTCTGAGTCTTCCTCAACCTCTGACCTCTCAGTATCTCTTCTGAGGAATTGGGAGTTCTTCTTCTAATCTGCTTTGGCAACACTCATCTGGCAGGCCCCTGGAGCAAACTTGAAATATCTTTTGGAGATTGAGTTCATCATTTGATCTTTCTATGGTCTGGATTAGTTATGAACCTTGAATTATCTACTCTACCTACTTGCCTAAGACTCCCACATTTTCTAGGAAAAAAAATTGCCTGCAGCACAATGTACATAAACCCAGGGGAGATGAGTATGTGCAAATGAGGGCTTGCAGCTAAAGATTTGGGAAAAAAATGTTAGGAAGATAAAATGGATCAAGGCTGAAGCATAGGGGTGAGAGAGTGCAATCAAAAGACATGAGGTCACTCTTCAGAGATTTGCAGCCTCTTACAGCATAAAGCCATTACATCTTCTGGGATAAATATTGCAGCCCATTAAATTTCCTCTGGTTTTTTATGCCCTGAGCCATGCAGAAGAACTGTGCGCTCTCTTCCACTAACTATACATCCATTCCATGTTCACACATCCCCTCAATACCTACAGGGTACTTTTGTTGCCTTCTCAGTGCTACAGTGACATTTACTTCCCTGCTTTCACAGTAACAGCTTGGATACGACCAAAGACATGTTTACAATAACACATTTTTTGGTTATTAAACCTGTTTTTTTAGAGCTGGCTCTTACCTACAACCAGTTTAGAGCCTATACTGCTGCTGAGTAAAGCATCAGAGGAAACTTCCTACAAAACATGTCTGAAAAAGTCCTGTGACAGAAAATATCAAAAGCCCTGTAACCCAAGGGTTCTATTTCTAATAGATTTTATTGAAAACCTTCTGGTTTAATGCACAGATGAGGATAACTCCATGCCCAGTTAGCACTGGTCATCTTTAGCACCAGTTTGTGATGCAAAACCATGTCAAAGTCACTCTTAGTTTTCTGAGGCACCTGGATGCAACTGTGGCTTTATTGATTTAGGCAAAAGTCAGACCAACTTTCAGCAGAGCCAGGCTTTTACATTGGATAATTTAAGCAATGAGAATTGGAAAAGATTTCTGAGAATCAGTCATGTGGAACTGACATATACTTTGCTTACAGCTATCAAACCAAGCTCATGCTCGACTGTGTAGAAGAAAAGTCTCTTTACAAATGGAATTGTGTTTTCCATGAAACACTGAAACACACACACACACTGTAATTGGATTGTCCTCTCCCCATATTCTCCTGAAGCTCTCCACCACCCCTCTGCTGCACTGTGCTCAAAACAATCAGGTGAATCTTTTCTTTTGGGAACAGGTTGTGCCACACCCAGTCACTAGAAGCTTTATTTTATTTTTTTTTGGAGAGAAGTACAAGGAATCTAGTAGAATAATACAGCTGCTGATGTTGAAAGTAGGACTCCAAGACTAACATTCCTGTCTGATTGCCTTTATAAACAGTGCTCAGTAATTTTCCAGTACAGTAGTCATTCTGCTAACAGACTTGCCAACTTTCACTCACACAAGTTTCTTTTTTTCTTTAGTGATTATCATTTTGACAGCTTTTTAGTTTTTTTTCCCAATTTCCCACCAATAAGATCAGCCATGGAACAATGTTTTATAATGTACATACACCCTGGGAAGTTCTTTTTTTGAATGGAAGCCATTGTATTCCCTCTCCTCCTCCCCCAGATGAGCAGGACTCAGTGTGGGGTCAGTGTTAGGAGGTGTCCTGCTGGCTGGCACTAAGGGACAGAATTTTAGCACTCTCAGAGCTCCTCTGCAGTGAGTTTCCCCTACCCACCTCCATGGCAGGTGTAGCTTTAATGGGGCAATTGGTTTCCAGCTCCATTCCCTGCCTTTCCAGGAAGGCAGTGCCTTCTTCTCAGCTCCTACCACATGATGCAAACTGTGAAGATCACTACAGTAGGCAGCAGGAGGAGTGGATTTCACAATTAAATATTTTTCTATATTATCCTGCTAATCCTTTTCTGTGGGTTAGAACTGCACTTGGCCTGAAGAGCCTCAAAAAAAAGCAAAACAGCTCATGTAACATTTTAAAACAAGGCAATGGTCAACCACAAGGCTGGTGAGTCAAACATTGCACTGGGAAAGAACATGATGGAAGCCAGCCTGGGTGTTTACAACAAAGCTAAGGGACCTGTCTCATGACTCCATGTGAAAATTAATACCAAATTAACTCCTACTCTAGCAAGTCATCTTGGACTGTTTGATGTAAATGCATTTAGTATTAGCCAACAACCACTTTTCATTCTACACTGTCTGTTCCCCAGCCTTCTCTGCCAGAATTGCTCCACTGTTGAGATGAGTTGCTGGATTTGCTGGAAGATACAAGCAAATTGTCTCAGTGGCTAATTAGCCACTGACTGGTACTAGATGACCTGCCTACAACCTGGAACACAGGAGTTTTTGTCTCCTTTTGGTGGATGGGGATCACCATCAACTGACCTGGGCCCCAGGTGTGCCTACAGCAGGGCATCAGCCACCCCTCACAAAGGTGCCCAGGAGTGTCTCAGGCTTTCTGGTCTGCAGAGTTTTGGCTTTTGCTGCTGCAAGGCCCAGGGGAGCCCTGCTGCAGGCAGTGTCCCCGAGGAGCTGCCACCAGAGCGCAGCATTCCCTGCTCCAGCCAGTCCAACACAGCCCTGGCAAATTCATTAAGCTCAAGCTGATTCTGGAGATCCCAACTCCAGCTTTGGGAAGTACTTCAAAATGAGCTCTTACGTGGTGCCTCCTTGGATCAGAGGGTGCTAACATTACTACTGATGCCAGATTTCCAGGCTAAAATGAAACCCTCCCCATGGCTGTTCCTTCTTTTCTTTTTTTTTCATGTAACCAAATCCAACACACATCAAAGATGTTTCTCAGCACAAGGCACAGACAAGGCTTTGGACCTGTTGGCATTGAACCTTATGGATGATAAACATTTGCACAGGTTCCAGAAGAGCCTGACTGCATTAATGAAAGGACTGACCCATTTGGAGCCATTAAGTGCCCAGCTCAACCCCTTCAGTTAATGAACACCCACATCCTCCAGTTTAATGCAGTTTCTATACAGCCCTGTGAGTAATTTGCTGACATTCTCAGAGTTCTCCATTTTATTTTTCCCCAAAATTCTACTATTTGCAAGACTATCACCTCACAAAATAAATCTGAAAATGTTTTTCTCCCCATCTACCTGTGATGAGAACACACATAAATGGGATGCAAACAGCCCAGAATCAGGGAGACAGACTGATTTCTGTATTATTCTGATTTCTGTATTCCTGGGCTGTTAAACAGAGCACTGTCACAGGGATATGGTGGACTCTCAGTCAGCACACAGATACACACCCTGAGCCTAAATCAGACCAGGAATCAAAGCAATGGGCACTATCAAACATCACACACTGAGGCACCATTATTTTGGCACTGTCCAGCCTTTGGACAGGTTTTTGAGGTGCTGAGCCAACTGGGGCCTTGACTGACTCTTAGAACTGGCTTCATTTTCCCCCAGTGGGCACTGTTGTGATGTGTGAGCCCTTGGAGAGCCTGGTGCTGGATTCCAGCCCATGGATGGAAAAGTGAAAGGGAAAGAGAAGAAAAAAAGAAGGAAATGATCCAGCTGACCTCAGCAGCGTGCCAGCTTTTAGAGCTGATTTGGAGAGCAACAATAATCAAGGAGACAGTGGTAAAAGGATGCAAGATAGACTTACTCCAGGCAAAACTCATTGGCTGCATTTCTCTGACTAAAATAACTGGTTTTCCAGACAAAGGAAATGTGGTAGATCTAATCCATTTGGTGAAGAACTCCTTTTGCTGCATGGGAAATGCTTTCTGGTGACATGCTGGGAAACATAAGATATAATTGTGTAATTCATACAGAGGTGAGAGCTGGCCTCCCATCTACCTTTAGTGCTGCAAAGGAGTATCAGGTATGAAAGGAATTTAGATCAGTTACTAGTGGGCTTCCTGAAAGGTATGTCTTGCATTTGATCTAATTTAGTATGCTCATTAATGACCTTGGCACAAAAAGAAGAAAACTGCTGAAAAATTGGGCAAAAATGCTGACAATACAAAGCCTAGAAGCAGTGTCAATGCCTCAAAGGATTAGGATGTCATACAGGAAGAATGAATAACCTTGAGTACTGCAGTAACAAAGCTAGGATGGAACTAAACAGCACACAGTGCAAGGCTGAGTGCTCAGGGACCAATAACAAGCATTTTGTATTAAAGCAGGGTTCATACAATGAAACAAATGAGGAGGAAAACATCTCAAATGACTGTAAGCCACAAATATGATGCAGCCATGAAAAAAGCAATAAGAAGTTAAAGTAATGGATTTAGCCCAGAAAAATGATGGAAGGAGGAGATACAATGGTTTGTTGTATCCTGTGGCAAATAGCCCAAGGCAGAGAGGGAGGGAGGGAAAATACCGTGTAAGAAAAGGAACAGAGCTGATACACAAAAAAAGGGCTGAAAAATGACCATGAGTAACTTAGGCTGGAAATAAAAGGTTCTGACTCACATGAAGAGCAAGGTCAAAGTGAGGGAAGGAGCCTGTGGAAAAAGCTCAGCTTATAGAAAGGAGTCTAAGATGTGCTGCTGGCAGTAGCAGAAAACTAACCCTTGGGCTCAGGAGACATTTTCAAGTCCTAAACAGTGAAAAGAAGGTCTCAGGATCTCCTGTGGTTTTCTGTAGATGCAGCCAGGGATTTCTGGCATTTATGCTGCTATTTAGCATCCATGTAAGAACACCAAATATTCAGCAGGACCCTGAAAGGACTCAACCTCTCCTAAAATCTCTTACAGCAAAGAGGAGAAAAATTACCAGCGTTTGCACACAGTCCATTACAAGTCCAACAGTTGGGGAATTTCATGTGGTTTTGGTGCTTTTCCTGCGTTGGAGGGGAGCAGTTTCATAGCCACAGACCCAGCCATGCATGTAGAAGTGTGTGGCCACTGGCCGAGCTGTGTTTTCAGTGAAAACAGCTGATGTGATCTGTGATTTGTGAGTCTGGTGCCAGCCCCAGGGCTGGCCCTGCCGGTGTATTTGGGTTGGTGCTTGGTGTGCTGGAAGCGACCCATACGTGCTGCATGCAGGAATCCAGATTCCATCTGGTTACAGCAGGGTTTTGTAAAAAATATCTAAAGAGCTAGGCAAAGGATTAGAATAAAGAGGTGCTAATAGGGTGCAGTTGGGACAGGAAAGGAAGCTGTAAAGAATTTAATGGAAAAAGAGGGTCAAGGAACATAAAAAATAAAATAGGAAGAAAAAGAGGCATTTTTTTTAAAAGGTGAAAGAGTAACAATAATAAAGAATGAAAGATTCTTTTATTTTTGCCAGTTTCAACAAAACCCTTAAGAAAATTCTCTTCTCTGACGTTTAATTTTAAAACATGTCAGTGTATCCAATCAAGTTTTAAATCCTGCTTTGTTTTTCTCAGATGCTGGGTTGCAGTTGGAGAATTCCAATCTTCTCCTTGGCCTCATGAAAGTACTGTCCCCTGCCCTACATTATTTGGCTCTCCTGAGAGGTGGCTGAAGTTCAAAGGGATATATAATTTACAAAGCACTTTGGGATTGTGCTGGAAGAAAGACACTGTTATTAATAACATACCCTTTTTTCCTCCTGATCACTTTATAAATGTGGGTAACTATTTTTTAAATTTTTATTATAATCTCAACAGCAACAGACTCTTCTTCCACTTAAACAATATGATCTCACTCCATCCCAAAGAGTTTGCAATCTAGCTTATACATGGATTGAGAGAGGAAACAACAGGACAGTGTGGGATAGAGAATTAAAGTCACACAGCCCATCCAAAAGTGAAACAGAGACTGAGTGTCCTCTGACCCAGTCCTGTGCTGGCCAAAAGACCCCTCTCTAGAGATAAATACTCTGAAAGGTGATTCTCCTAAATTTTGAGTGAAAGTGCAAATGCAATTCAAAATGCACAAAACAGAGCAGGTTTACTAGAGAAAGGAGAGCATTGTTCCTTCTTCTGAACTCAGGTGAAGGGCTTAGGTCTGAGTGGAAACGGGAAAGGACCTTATTGTAACAAGATGCTACAATAATTTTACTTGAAACCCTAAAACAAATTCAGGGCTCATAAAAAAAGCATTGACATGGTGAAAGAGAATGGTTTCTTTAAGATGTTCTTGGTCAGAGAATATGCTAAGCATGCATTTCTAATGTCTGGGTGGGCAAACGCAAGTGGAAATTTAAATTCTACAGAGGCACAGAGAATGTGCTCCTGAAAATGTTTCCAGTTAAAAGCATGTTAAGTGTGAAAGTGTAGTCTACACGGAGGGAGTGAGGGAGTGTGGTCTATCAGATCATCAGCAAGGATTCTGTGGCCTTTCCAGGTTCTAAGCACATTCAGTGTCTGCTGTCATTGCTCTGAAAAAAATGGGGCAACGGGAGTGTCCCTGTGCCAGAGCTCACTGCAGCTGGGCAGAACTGTGCTGAGCTGTGCCCATAAACTGCCTGGTGACTCACACAGAAGAACAGAGACCTTGGAATAACATTAAGGGCTGGACTCAATTCCCCAAAGGAACAAAGGCTGGATACAGGAGCAGAGGAATCCTTTCTCAGGATGTTTCATGAGATTTAACCTCACCCACTGTCACTGCCCTGGACAGGCAATGCCATGGTGGGAGGGCACCAAAGAGACTTCCCCAGGGGCTCAGGGTCATAGAGATCCCTCAGAGCACACTGTGGGTCTCAGGGCTGTGACAGATCTTATGGCCAGGACCTCCCATCCTTGCTCTCAGCTGCTAGAGACAGAAACTGCCCAGAAACGTCTTCCAGAACTTTTAAAGTTACTTTTTTTCATCTCTATAACCTGGAACCCCTCCTATACCTGCCTGGGCTCACTCCAGTCTACTCCCAACAGCTTTCCAAAAGGTCTGGGAGAAATACTTCATGCCAAGGCAGCCACACAAGCAGATGTTCCTTGTTTCTTTCTGAGAGTGACATGACAGAAATCCCAGCCTCACTGGACTTCCTCATGGAAGTTGTTTCCTTGAAGCCATCGGGATTTTGGCTCTCCTTTCACCTGGGTATCTCATTACACCTTTCAGAACTGCAAGTTGCACAGCCACAGTATTGCACAGCAGCAATAACAGGCAGTGCAGACAGAAACTGAAACCTGAACCAGCCTTACTGATGGATGACCTGACACTGCATTTCCCTGCTCCAGGGCACCTTAATCAGAGTGCAGGTCTAATTAGAAGGAAGTTTTTTGTTTTTTTGCTGTTTGTTGTTTCCCCCATTGTTTCTGCCAGTAAGATTAGCTTTGTAGGTGCATTTCCCTGGCTTGTCTGATTATCCAAGGTGCAGGAGCCAGCAGGTTGGTTTGAAGATGCTGTTTTAGGTATTGTTCAGCTTTATCTGAAATTGATTTTATCACAGAATAATCTGAGTTGGAAGGAACCCACAAGGATCACTGAGTCCACCTCTGAAGTGAATGGCCCATACATGGATCAAACCCCTGATCCTGGTGTTATTCTAACTACTATCAAAATTGGAGTTTCTACATCACAATGCTAAACAGCACCGCAGAACAAAAGTGAACATTTTATGTTAGCAAAGAAATGAAACAAATTAATTTACCTTCTTGTCTTTTGTCATTTTGGCCAGAAATGTCTTTTTTTAATATAACACAGATCAAAATTAATTCAGCTGCAAGTTCTTGCCAAATTAAAGAAAAAGTATTTTTATTATTTTTAGAGATCTCTAATAACTAATGAGGAGAAAAGCACCCTTACTGAGGAAAGCTTCTAAAATGTGTTCCACCATAATTTAATTTCTTGACTTCAGGGTTTTTGTAGTACTGTTTGACAGTTAATCAGACCCCATTCTGTGCTGATTCAAAAAAAGAAAGGTTAGATATGCAGTCACTGTACTCTTGTCTAACTTTATACTGTAAGTTGTTCTGCCTCCCAGGAGGCAACCAAGTGGAAAAGAAAACCATCCCTAAACAATGCATGAAGGCAGCCTGCATGAAATCTGGCCTTGCTGACCACAAATTAAATGGGCTTTGTCTGAGGTAATGAAAATCTGACCTGCTCAACAAAAGGAAATGAATATTACAGCTGCTTACTGTGGCTAACAATGTGTCCCAATACTTGGAGACATTTTCACTGTGTTCACCAGATGGAGGCTTTGGAAAGGGGCAGTTTCTGAAGGAAAAGGATATTGGATTTTAGTGTTTTTGAACTCCTTACCGTGACTGGCAGGGGTGTGTGTTACATTTCCTGACCTGGGGCTCGGGGCGGGTCACTCGCTGGCAGTCACTGTCATTCACCAGTGTCATTGTCTTGTTAATGATCCGAGTGCAGGACACGATGGTTTTCCGCTCCCCTGAAAGCCAAGTCAAAAAGAACTGAATAAAACCATGTCCACTCATCAACCAAAACTCAAAAGCTTGGAGTTCCCTGCTCCCTCTACGAGATGTACTCTGCCACCTTTGCAAAAAATCTTATTCTCCACTTCTGCCTGACTTTTGTACTGGCATGTTTTAGGTTGGTTTTTTTCAGAAAAGCTACAAATCTTTCTCCAGTAATTAAGCAATTGACTGTTACATAGGAGCAGCAAGTTGGGCTTTCTCCTTCTAGTGTTTAACGTGGAAAGAACAATTTATAACAATTTGTTTTCATTTCTGGTTCCTCCTCCACAGGTAGCTGTGCCCTGTCATCACCTCGGGCAGATGTGCTGAAGTCACACAACCTCCCACCCCCTGATAATGTGACTGATAATGACAGGACAGCTGCCTGCTGCTGCTCCCCAGGCAGGAAGTCAGGATGAAAAGGAGTGACCGAGGTTCAAGAGTCATTAACTGGGCTTGTTTGTATTTCACAGAGAGAAAATAAAGCCACCAAAACAAATTATTTCTCATCTTCTGCTCCTCCAGATATACTGCTTTAAAATCCTTGTGGCAGGAGGCATCTCAGGAGGAGTCAGCATTTCTCACATAAACTGTGCATCAGGAGTTTTTCATCCAGTGTGGCCCTCAGGGTTCAGCCTTCCACTGAGTGGCATCAGGAAAGCTGTGCCCCAGGGAGCATGACAGTGACCAGATGTGACAAGGAAAGTGCCACTCCTGCACTGTGCGACTTTGCCTTACTGCTAATTATTTTGGTTTCTCAGGTTTGCTTTCTAACCCTGAGTCTGCATCAGTTTGAGTTTATTCACCATCTGCAGCTGATAATAAAAAATAACTCATGTTCTGTTAATAAAAAATATGCAACCATCTGTATGGAAAGGAAAAAGGCCCTTCTGAGCTTGGATAAGTAGCAAAAGCACTGGACAACTAAAATAAAAGACCAATTATTAAGCTGGTGGGAGCCATGCTGGCATACACTGATTTGATTCAAATTTGTAGCAGGCTTACAACAAAAATCAGAAGAGCCACAAATAAATTTCCTTCTCACTCATGTGAGGGTTTAATGGCTTAAAAATTATTATTTTAATGCACGAGTAAAAGTGTCTATTCTAAAGTGAGTCCTACTTACAGAAAAAAAATCAGTAATTTCAGTGCACTGGGGGCAGTGAGCCTGCAAATGTGAAGATGAGCTCTTTCCTTCTGTCATGTCACATCATAAATAACTGAGTCTGCTGGTGAAGACAGGCTGCCCAGAATGCTTGGAAACAATCTCTTTTCCTCAGGGAACAACCTACTTCTTCCAGCTCTGAAAATGCAATGGACAGTGTCTGACAAACCAGTCTTTGGTTTCACAGCATCAACTCCCCCCAGGGCTTCAGTGGATCTGTCTGGGCACATCCAGGGATGCTCTGGGAAGGGAGCTGTGCCATGTGCTCCTGGACTCCCAGCACGGGAGTGTCTGGTGCAAATCTCCAGGAGCTGTCACAGCAGCACTGCCTTGCTCCATCCCTGGGGAGGGAAGTGCCTTTCCCTGATCGTGCCTGGACACCTGCAGAGACGCTGCTCCAGGAATGTGATGGGGCTGCACACGGTGCCTGGAGCCATCCGTGCAGCAGGAATCCAGGTGCAGCTCCAGCCTGCGGTGACAGAGCAGTGTCCCTGCCAAAAGGCTGGCTGGAAATTAACTCTGGGGACAGGGATCAGTGCTGGGAGAGCTGGTGAGAACGAGCTGTCATTGAATTCATTATGGTGAAGTTCATTTTCATGGCAAATTTCCACCTCTCCTGTGGCTGGAGCCTGCAAACACCACACAGAGATTCCCACCAAGCGTCCTGGTGTCCCTACCTCCTCCACACTGCACACTGCATCCTTCCCATCCACTGTGTGTCCAGATGTACAAGGAATCCTGTTGCTTTTCTGGCTCACTTCTGTTTTCAGCAGTATAGTTTACAGGGATGGTGTATTCATAATGAATTCCATAATTCTGGTCATGGAATAACAGCACCTGGTTCAGCAGGAAAAGAGAGGCTGTTGCAACACACTGCTGTGGGAGCCAACAGGCTGTGAGATAACACTGCTGGAAATGCTGGCTCAGGAAAACATTCCTAAAATATAAATACCTTGGGAAAAGCAACCAAATCTTTATCTAGAAAAGTTAAGTTACAACGGTACTGGTAAAACAGGGCAACTGCAGGAGCAAGAACTGCTTATGATTTGTGAATATTTAAAGCAATCACAGGGATGTCTAAACCTGGAATTCAAGGCATAACTTTCAGCCTCACGTGATCAGCAGGACACTGCTTATTCAAAGAGAAAGACAAGAGGAAGCATTAAATCAGCACTTTTCATATAACAACTATTTTAAAAAGCATCTAGAGTCAAAGATCTGAAAGAACAAGGTGATGCTTCTCAGAGCAAAATCAACTACTGCACAAAAAGTCCCTTGTCTCCTGGTGAATGTGGCACTCAAGGCAAGCATGACTATTCCTGCTGACAAGCTGTAGCAGCAGGGTTTTATGTGTCAGAAAACTGTGGATGACAAACAAAAGCCATATCATACAGCTGCTGGCAACATATATTTTCATCCCTGCATATTGCTAGAGGAAGGTGAAACCTGCTTCCAACAGCAAGCTATTTCCTATGGACCACTTGTGATGTCTCCACTGTTATTACTCCAAAACTGTCTGACTATTAACAAAGGAACAGAGAATGTTTATGTTTTCACCACAGGCAGAGGAGAGTACTGGTCCTGTTTTGATTTACATGTTGGACTTCATTTGTCTCTCACTTGTCCTGGCTTGAGTCAGAACTGATTGGAAAATATCCCATGGAGGAGGGGGTCCATGGAATCTGAGTTACCACAGTTTTAACAAATGCCACAGAAGTACTACTGTAATGTTCATGCTGTGGCTTTAAACCTACTTATACTTATTATCCCATGATCTGAGCAGCATTAGACAGGTGAATTGTGCTGGCTTTTGTCACCTACTGAAAAAGGAGCAATGCCTTATCAAATAAGGTATTTTAAGCAAGGCTCTCATAAGTGGAGCAAGCAGCTGCCCATTTGAAAAAAGACAAATTTGCAAATGCTGTTTTCTCCCAACAATAACTGTTTCCCCTTCAGATTTGCACAAATCATTCCTACTTAACCAATAATCTCACTAAAGATGTCAGGAGCTCGTTTAACCAAAGAAATGTGCTGAAAGAAGGGGTCCTGGCAGCCTGTGCTGTGAACACTGGAGGGGGCTCCACAAACTCAGCACCCATGAGCTGCTCTGCACAGGGCAGAACCCTGGGCAGATGAGCTTCTTCCAGAGGATGTGAGGAACAAAGACATAATTTTGCTTCTGCTACAGAGGGAGCCTCATTACCAGGACTGAAAATCAGGGTTGAAACCAGCCAGCCATGGTTATGATTTCAAAGAAGAATGTTGGGTTTTTAAAACATAATTCAAACACCAGGCAGTCAGAGGCAGAGAGCTCGAGTCCTGCTCTGGCTTTCTTGAAGAGCAGGAGATACAAACTCCTATTCTACAGAACTGATCAGCCAGCCTTGTCTAAAGCCTCCTTCTGCTCTGGGAGTGTTTGCTTGTCCTCTGTTGCACAAGAAGGACTAGCACAGGCCTACTTACACAAACATCAGTTTCTCCAAGAAATACACGCACAGCAATGCACTTGGAGAAATGCCTCAAGTATTAAAAACCAGCTCCTAAAAAGAAATCCTTATTATCTCAATATGGGTGCGAGACTAGTGAATCTAAAGGCCCATATGAAACCAATTTCATGCAATTTCGTAGCCATATATAATTGGGGGGTGTGTGTATGTGTGTATAATTGGTTTCAAATGCAGGTCACAATGGATTGACTGAAGCTTCTGGCTCTTTGTCAGTCCAGTGTATTCCACCACTGTTTGAACAACAGTTTTCTATTTAGAGGGAACTGGTAACCATCCTGCCTTTCTTGTGTTGAAAGAATGAAACACACCACCCCGTATCAAGGAAAAGATTTGTATCTGATTTGAAGCAAAGACTTCATGTGTGCTTTGTTTACCACTGGCAGTGATTTAAAACCACGTGTTTTTAATGGTCTGGTAATTTTTACATTCCTCATTTTTAATCATTTCTGTGAAGGAAGGTGAAGAAGGAACATTTCCTCTGCTTATGTCTGCCGAAAGGGCTTGTCTGTATCTGGATAGGACATTCATGGAGAAGCTCAAAATCACTCCTTTCCTATGTTAGCTACTTACTCCTTAATGAAGGGGAACTGAGCATTTCTTTAAAACCAAAGCTCTGCTAATGCTGAGGTTCACAAAATGCCAATAACCAGATTTTACTGCAGTGGACCTCAACCAAGTAATGCCCTAGAAGGTTCCAAGAGCTGCTAAAGGAACCCTGCACAGCATCTTCCCAAACGGTACCTGTGCAACTCCTGTTTCTCACATGAGGGTGGGAAGACCTTGGCAGTACAAGATACTTTGTCAGAGTCCTGGTTTCAGGAGGGAAGGCTTGTGTTAAGGCCAAAGTCAAGCAGAAGCTGATGTTTCTGATGCTGAAGAAGGTGCCTGTAATACACCTCCTTTGAGTGGGCACACCCTGGATTACACAGGTGAGCCAGGAAGGTGCTGGTGTGCCCAACCCTGCGCCCCTGACTATTCCAGCTGTAACTTCTTTGAATCCAGCATTACACTGGTCTGTGAGCCTGTAAACTCACTCATCTGTCTGAGAAAGCAAAGACAAAGCCCCTGATGCTCCTGTGCAGCAGATTTTGACACTAAGAAGGTACTGACAAAGTGGAGTTTTACTGTCAGCTTTTTGTGTGTGTGAAAAGTTCAGGCATCTTTGGAGCTTTTCAAACTGGGTCAGGAAGTGTTACACAATGAACACCAGCAAGCCAAAAAATCAGGTGAGGAAAGTGAGAGAATGCTGATTTTTAGCAGTGCTTACAGATAGCCTTCAGAGAACAAACATGGCAAAAAAGTCACAAGGAGAAGAAATAGCACAGAAAAAAAATGGAACAGAATAAAAAAGTTACAGGAAACAATGAAAAAACTAACATACTTTCTATGCAGTCCTTGCTACAGAACCTGTAAAGCTTTCTGCAGGCTTTTAAACAGGAACAGATATATGAGACAGGCATTATTACAGCTGTCTCACAGATACAAATGTTAAGGTAATGTTAGGCATTAAGGAACTGGCCCATAGGTCACCCCGTCCCCCACCAGTGACAGCTCTGGGACCACCATCCTGCTCTTCTCACCCCTGTGGACTTCTCATTCATGTTCAGCCACATGGCTGCTCATAAAATACCAAACTGGGTTAACAGAAGGGCTATGTGGAACATTAGGAAAAAATGTCAAAAAACACCTTAAATTACATACAATTGAAAAAACAATATAGAGAAAACAAAGAACATTTCTGTGTGTAATTAAGTCATTACTTAGATTTAAATTCACATATATCATCTGTGCATGCTAGATCTGCACTTCTGTTAGAAAAAAAAAGTACTTAAACACAGAATACATTCTGGCATAAGATAAAAAGATATTTCAGCAAATATGCTTTTATGTGTGTGATCAGGTATGTCCAAGAAATAAGAAAGGTCCTTGGAACCTACATCATCTAGAATGGACCTGTCTGTGAGACATTACAGGGATAGTCTGCACTGGACACAAGCTGAATGGGACACTGCCTGTTCTCCCAGAAGGGAGCATCACTTTTTGAGTGGGGAGCTGGGCCCCTGCAACGCTGCAAAAGAACACGGTGGTGAGGAAGCAAACAATCAAAATTTAACTTTCAGCTAGGATATAAACCCTTTCTGTTGCATCACTTAAGAAACACAAACAAAGGATATAAAGTTACCATCAAGTGCAGTGGTATTTTAGTTGGTCCTTTGGCAGAGATTTTCTCCCACAGCCCCCTTCGCACGTACCGGACAGTGGTGCCTGCGATCTGAAACTCACCAGGAAGCTCAATTTTCCAGTCGCTGTTAATGGATCTCTTACTGGAATCTTTTAAAGCTGGAATGAATCAAACACCACAGAATGAAATGCAAGCAAATTTGTAATTACAATGCAGACTACTGAGCCTTTGTCTTAAGCTACCTCAAGCACAAGATGCAGAAACCTTGTAATGGATGTGAGTTTAAAAGAATAAAACCCTCCCACTTTTAGATGGCCCATTGTAATGTTTCTAACTTGGATATATTCTGTACTTCAGCTAAGGAAGGTATTTTGAAGAATTACCATAAAATTCACAGATCATTTATCTCTACCCTCTCCTTTTACATGCAACAAGACAACTCTGCAATTTAGTTTCCAAGCAGAATTTTCTTTCAGTTTCCAGATTTTGAGACAACATTTTCCTAAACTCTCCTTGAGAAAAAGATCAATCAAATCTTTGTTGATACACATGTGAAGATTTGCAAGTGCAAAATACAACTGATGCTGTGTTTGTGTATGCTCCATAACCAAACATTGAACAAATTAACATTCAGCTGTCACAGCTGTGAAGTCAAGTCACAAAGCAGGGGCTGGTCACTGGGCAAAATGTGAATTTGGCCACCCTCTTTTCAGAGTCCAAGTGCTGGACATAAATGCATGAGGTCAGGTGCTGTAGGGTCACACACATCCTGCTCCTCTGTGCCTCAGTAAGGCCAACATGGAAAGCTCAACTGCAGAAGGAAGATGAATACTGAGAAGAAAAGATACTTGGAGTTGTATGTCCTTTCTTCCAGCATAACTATTGTATCAGGATCACTGCTGTCCTTCAAACACTCAAAGACAACTCAGCCATAAGGGCATCACATTACTGTTGACTCATCAGCGGAAGCAGATTTAGGGATTGATGTGTTTTCTGTGTTAGAATGGAAGCAGAGTTATCCAGATGTTGGTGTGATGCACTGAGGGAAGAGAAAATTGGCAAACCCTGTTGCAGCAGAAAGTGCCAGGCCCCTTTGTGGAGATCCATTCACCGTGATCAAATCTGCCCTGACAGCAGACAGACAGAATATCCCACGTGTTACTGGGCTTCCTTAGTTCAAGGTTAACTGTGTCTTTTGGCTAAGCCTTTAACAAGATGTTTTTCTAACCTCTAGCATCTCATGCCTATTTTATTCTCTTCTAATAAAGAACACAACTTTGTTCTCACTTAACTGAGTGTGTTGCAAGAAGGTAAGAGAAGCTTTTTAAAGCCTTTGGAAGTCAGTAAGAAATATACTGTCATCCCTTTGGATCAAGCCTCCATAGCCAGCAAACCCTCCTGGGTGTGCTTAGGACACATATATATATATATATATGTATATGTATGTAATTTGTAATGTCTAAACTCTGGGGGAATCTCGAGCAAGTGGAGGTCACAATGTTCTCTGCATCTGCATGTGCCTTTGTGAGGACCTGTACAATGGGAATCCCTGGAAAAAGGTGGATATCTGTCCTGCTGCACACAACCTTCCTGACAGCTCTCAGAGTCAGTCCCATCACAGGCTCCAATATCAGGGTGAAGGGGAACTGAAGTGGGAGAATATTTTTTCTGAGGAAAGTTTTCTCTGGCACACAGCCCAGGGGTATGATGGTGTCCTGGCATTTGCATGCTGCAGCAATGTGTCTCTCCCTGCGGCTCACTTCTCTTTCGGCTTTGTTCCTCAGTCTACAAAGTACCTTCTGCAAGCTCCAGACACAATTCTGAAGCAGGATTGCTTTCCTCTGCCAAGGCCTAGTGGCTTCCAGGCAGATCAAAGCAGCCACCACGCTGGCCCTGAGGAGCCGTGGACAACGACTAATCAAAGCTGAATTGTGGATGAGATAAAACCATCTCCAAGCAGCATGGCTGACTAGGAAAGATAGCTCAGCACATGCTCAAAACTGTCTAAGAGGTTGAGTGACTTAAGTCATGTTTTGGTTCCAGCTCACTATCAAAGGGAGATAATTTGCTGATGAAAACCAACGTTTCATCTTTATGAACATCTTTTCTGGGCAGGGTTTGATTTTGATTGCTGCAGGCACTGCTCCCTTAGTGGCTGAGGAGATGGAGAGTTTGAAACAGACTTTTTCTCAAAGGTGCTCCTCGAGGATTGCAGGAATTGCACTGGAGACTCAGTAGATTATTTGGGTCAAAGTGTTTTCACTGCAGTTTGCCTCCACTGCCCCATCAACAAGATCACTGCTGCAGCTACAAAACCTTCCACGTCTCAGACACAGAGAACTCCAATGGCTTTTGTCACACACAGCCATTGGCTGGCTCTGCCCAAGAGGTGACAGAACTCAAACTTGTCCAGTAGAAGAGCAGGAGGAATAGGAACCTCAGCAACAACCTGTAACTTGTTTTTCTTGTTGGCTGGAAGGCAGGAACTGACAATCAACTTCTAAACCCGGCATCTAGTCAGATCTTTATTTCCACCTTGGGTCCCTCCAGCTTGCCTCCCAGCCTGTGGACACAAACTGCCCAGGCATTTCCTGTTCAAGGAGGTTTTTAAGAGTTACAGCCAGCCAAGGCAGCCAGCGTGGGTTGCCTGTAGGTGGAGGGAAATTCTTCAGGCACTGCTCCCAGCACATGGAATAATGATTCCAAATTATGCTGGGCTTCTCTCCAAAATGTTGTACCTGGTTCTGAGTAGAAATAGGACCTGATTGGACTCAGCTTTGTCAGTGCTATTGAAATTGAAAATCTTTCCACACTCAGACCTGAATTTAAGAGTGATTGGGGTTGTTTTTCTTGGTCATCTTTACTGTTCTACTGGAACCCCCCTGCTGCTATTCTTCATCTCAATTCAGCAAGACATTGGGTATCCTTTTTGTGTTGAGTGTTCCTTGAAAGAGAAAACCCTGGAAAACTTAGAGAGGTTCTCCTGGCTCCTGACCATGAACCAAAGAGCTGAAAGCACTCAAAGCTTTAAAAGAGCCAGATTTTTATCTATCTTTATGTGATGCAAACAGGGCCAACTCCTGCTCTCAAAAATACACAATCCTAACCTTCACCACCCAGTGGGGAACTATCTGCTTTAGTCAAGGTTATGTTGTCCCAAGGAAGGGCAGTCTCTAACTCTGTGTAGGACTCTCAGTGCTCTGCTATCTGCCAAAGCCCAAATACCCTGTGCAAACCCCACCAAGACAAACAAAAAGGCTGGTTTCCAGAAGGAAGACCACGTGCAAAACCCAAAGAAACACTGGCTCCCATTGTTCCACCAGGCTTTGCTATGTCAAACATCTCACGTGTAGGCGGGATCCTCTGGCAGGCTGGCTAAAGCATTATGGAAATAGGAGCAGTGGTGATATTCCTTCCTACCAAGAAGTGGCACAAATGCCAATGGTTTTGATCAAAGAGCAGCTGAATGACATAATTTGCCCCCCTTTTTCCCCCTGAAT
>VZTT01075687.1:7420-25544 GCA_013400855.1 Buphagus erythrorhynchus
AAAAAAAAAAAAAAAAAAAAAAAAAAAAAAAAAAAAAAAAAAAAAGAAGGGAGTTCCATTCAAAAGAAAGGAAAAAAGCATTTAATTTCTAAGCTTACCTGTAATAGTAAAGGTTTTGTCTTCAACTTTTGTTTGATGCTCTCAACAGCATATGTAAAACTAGAGAAAAAGAACAGATACTAAGTTAAATAAAACTTGATATTATGTATATTAGTAACATAGGCTCACCATTCACTATTTACTGCAAAAATTACTCCTAGAATTACAAAAAAATATGCATTTGCATAACCAAAGAAGTATACAATATTAACATAATTGGGTTACTGTATGCTTAACAGGAAAATGCTAGACATTCTCTTACAAGCTTTTTAGAATGATTAAAATAACTGCCTAAATACCTTGCCCTGTTTTTGTCCATCTTGTTTAAAAAGCAAATTCGTGGTATCTGGTGCTTGTCTGCTTGTCTCCAGACTGTAAGAGTCTGTGCCTAAAGCAAAAGACAAAATGGAAACATTAGTGTCAACAGCTGAACTACATGCTCCCGAGCTGAAGGTCAATGAATGTCTGAGTTCCAAGTAGAGAAGAGAACTGTGCTGTGTATTGTGACAAGCCTGCATCTAGCATTGCAGATGAACTCCACAAGCAGCTTTGTCTTGTCTCTCAGCTGTTGTCATTCCCTTTCCTCCTCTAAGGGCATGCAGGCATGATGGCAAGGGAATGTGAAGAGAAACTAAGCATATGTGGGGGAAACTCCATAATGTAGTGACTTCATGCTTTATTTTTATGCTTTATTGCCAAATTACTTAGGCACACGCCTGCAAGCATTTCTGTGGCTACACATACAACACTAAAAACTATTGTAGTTTTAACAGTAATTTGTGTACTGCTGAGCACTTTATCATATATTTTAATTTGAAAATTAAAGCAAGCACATAGAAAAATCAGTTCAGATTCAGTAATAGCCTCTTACCACTACATGGATTAATGCAAGAATTTGCTGCAGAGTTTTAGAAAAACAAGCAGATCTAATTGTTCTGTTGTTGAGGGTGGAGGCTGTTACTCAGCTCAGGTTCATATTTAATGGCACCTAAATATTTTCCAGTAGCAAGTCAAATAATGTGATTTACAGTGATTAAGAGTTCTCTCATCCCTCATCCTGGAAAAGGTATGTCCCTTGCAAGAGGGATTTCACAGGTAACTTTTCTACGGAATTGAACTACTGAAACATCTCATGCTATAAAAGTCCAGTTCTAGCTTGCCTCCACTTTTTCTGCACTCTGTTAAAAAGACCACTGGGTACGGAGAAAACTTGCCTGAAAATTACCTATTTTCTACATGAAACCTGAAAATAAGAAATCGACAGATATTTATTTCATTTCATTTGTGGTGCTAGTCAGAATCATTCACTTCAATCAACATTTTTAAAAGACAGCCACAAAACAACAAAAACATCCCAAACTTATAATGGTAATCACACTTACTTGCTGCTTATTACCATGGAAATTCCTGTGCACTACAGGATTTAAAATAAAATGCTCAGCTTCCTGAAGCTGAATCCTGGTAAAAGCATTGAGAGAGATAATACAGAGAAAAATCTCTATACATTATTTCAGCCTGATTTATTAAGTCATTAAATGTTGTGGGAAAATAACTGAGAGTGACTGGAGGTAAAATCAGAGAAAACTGGGAAGGTACATTCACCCTCTAATGGAATTTGTAACTGTAGAAATTACAGGGTGAAAAGCAGTTGCTACTACCCAGATAAGATGTGGTCGGCATGCCCGACTTCCCATACGCAATACATGCTGAGGGGGAGCAGAGGAGCAAATGGAGGCTGGAGCAGAGTGGAGACACTGTGTCCAGACTGTTGAAATCTTTGCAAGAAAGGGAACTCAATGGTACCTTGTAGCTGATAAGCCACGTAGCAGCTGTCAACCAAGGGAGAAAAAATAAGATTTCTTGCTGTTGAACCAGGAACTGTGGCAAGATCACAGACATATACCTTCATCTTAAAGGTGACCTCAGACGTAACACTGATATTACCCACCTACGACCACCCCCCACTGAACATGATGCACGGCTACAGTCACTCAAGCTTCACCTAAATACAAAAATAGTATAAAAGTAAATTAAAAATGGGGAGAAGTTAGAGACTTCTGGGAACTTCTGGGATCAGACAACAGGCTGTACTTGTCTTCATTCCCACAACGACATCTTCTGGGTAAGAAATGTACTCTATCCATGCTGAATGACTACATCAAGCTATCTTAGTTAAGGATTACAGCTGGCTGGCATATTGCTTTGAAGACATTTTTGCAGCCAGATCCTATCACCAGAAGTCTTCAAACCTTAACCTGTCACAGTTTTCAATTTCCTTAATGAGGAGTGTTATTCCATAAACTGTTAAGTCTGAGTCCTTTAAAGGGTGCTAACAGTTGCTGGCAGCAGGTAACATACTGTGCTGTGGAGGCCCAGGGTCTCTCTTATGCTGTTGGCATGTGTCCCTGGATCTTTCCTAAGGCACCAACAGATCAATTAAGGACCCCTCAAAAGAGTGTCTTTCTGTACCCTGAACAAGGTAGTTGAACCACACTCTTGATCCAGTGGACTGCTCAGTGAAGGGTTCCCAGGTCCCCACAACGGGACGCTGACAGACTGAATTGGGCACAAGGGTCTCATCTTTCCTGGGGAACTGACAGATTAATCAAACACAAAGAGCTTGAGAAAATCTCTCCCCTTTCCCATGACAGACTGCACATAGACACAAAAAAAATCCAACAGTTTATTTTACCTCAACACCAGCTGAAGCATCAAACACTGCTACTGCTCCATCCAGGACTCTCAAACAACGCTCAACTTCCACTGTAAAGTCCACATGGCCTAAAAAACAATCTTCCTTTTATAGCATCATAATTCAAACAGGCAACATCAACAGGTCATTACACATTTAAACAATTTTTTTTTTAATTTCAAGTAACGTCAAAACAACTTTTTCTTTATTTGCAGGGAAATACACCTATCAGTCTTTGAAATAAGCAAGATTATTATAATGCATTCCTAGAACTGAGAAGAATTTAATGTGGAAACATCTGAGCTCACTTTATATAAGCCAGATTTGGATTCAGCTAACAGTAATTATCCAAAGCTGAACAGACCTTAGCATAGGTATTTTTACTGATGCAATTAAACCAGTTAAATTTTGCACCATATTTAAGACAAAGATACTCTGTGACAGTCTACCTCACCTTCTCGCCCTTAACGCCATGAGTACAACTAAAGAGCAGTACCTGGGGTGTCAATCAGATTGATTCTGTAGTCCTTCCAGTCAAATGTAACAGCAGCAGACTGAATGGTAATACCACGTTCCCGCTCTTGTGCCATAAAATCTGTCACCGTGTCTCCATCATCAACATCTGCAAACAGGAAGCAGGATTGGGTAGGTAATCAATGCAGAATCTGAAATCATCTTTGAATACAGATGTCAAGACAGAGTTGGAAATAGTCCCTTTTACATATATATATATACATATAAGCTAAGAAAATTAGACTTTTTAAAAACATTATAATGCCGGTAATTTACCCAGGCTCCTTTTCCTAGGAATAAATGCCCTGCAAGTCAAAGACAAGCAATTCCAACAACCTTTTTGTTGTTCTTAATCCTAGTAACACCAGCAACATCTTAAAAACTAAACAAAGTCCAAAATAATGAACAAACTACAGCTTTAAAAAACCTGGCTGCACTCACTGTGTGGAACGTGACTGACATTTTGAAATTTGGTAGTCAAAAGGTAATTAAATCAAAAGTAAAGTACAAACAAACAAACCAACAAGTAAGAGGTTGGGTTTTGCTTACTTTTTAATAAGAAGAGAAACAGTTCACATTTTTAAATAAGCAGAAACCCAAGTTCAACTGCTTCACGAGCCTAACATCTTCTATCAGTCATATACAGTAGAGAACACAGCATAAAATTTAAAAGGTCATAAAGAAATACAAACAGAGGCTGCTGTGACCATTTCAATCTTGAAGAATTCTATTAAACTTGGTGTAACAAGGAATTCTTCCCATGCCACGGCTTTCAAATGATATGGATACTTTTAGTTACTCTGGTTTCTTCACAGGTCAAAAAAACTGAACAAACTGTTCTACCAGAATGGCCAATGAGCAACCAGTAAAATAACGAGATTGTCTAACTAGATGTTAAACAAAACATAATGTGCTGAAAGTAAAAGAAAAATATCAACCTATGATATCTGAAAGCAAAACTGCTTTAGTACACAAAGGAACATGCATTAAAATTCACTTAAACTGCAGCACAACGTTGGAACAACTGCCTCCTACCTGAGTTATTCTACCAGCAACTGTACTGCATGTAATTGTACACTATTAAACTTCTTAGACCTACTGAAATACAAAAAGTACTTCTAACCTCCAAGCGTTCTTATATACCCAGAATAATACAGCATTCTCTCTGTTGTCGTAGTTTTGCCTGCATCAATGTGGGCCATAATGCCAATGTTTCGGATTCTGCAAAAAGTGAAAACACTGTGGTTAGTGCAGTAATTTTTTAATCCTGTGATAATTCTTATATGCATAAATAGTTAATATTCCCCAAGAAGAGCACACCAGATTAATAGCATTGCTCCTCTGCTGCATATTTGATATGGTGTACATTCTAACACTGAAGAATGTCAGTATTCTTATGATGGATTTTCTTCAAAGCAGTAGTACTGAACAGCGTTGCAGCAGGTTTCCAAGCTCCTTCTTGTGCTCATGCTCACCCATCTGCCCTCCCAACAGCCCCTCCCATCTCTTGTCCATCCCAATCCCTGACACCTGGTGCCCTCAACAACCTACTGCATATATACCCTTTACACCCCACATACAAAACACCCAAGTTCGCATGAAGCTGTCCTTGATCTGGTTCAGTCTACTCTTCCTTCCTGAAGTACCTCACCAGTAGCTTCCAGAACTGCTTCCCTTGCTCTGCGCAGCACAGGCTCACAATCTGCCCCCGTGTTCACCAGTAATTCTGGCTTGACCTCCCTCTCAGGGACACTCTCCCCTCAGCAGCCTTCCAAGGGAACTTCAGCCCTAAGGCACTTCTTTGGCAGCCTGGCCCCTAATTGCCTTGCCCTCATCTAACGTGGCAGAGTGCTCCCAGGAACACAAAGCACACAGCCTTGCCCACTGTAGACGTCTAGTTGCCAAGACATCCTTCCCCCTTCTTCAGCTCCCAGCAACACCATGGATTTGGACCTTCCCTAACAGCCTGCTCTTGGTTATGATGGTGCAAGCAAGAGACAACACAGGACCACTCTGCCATCAGCAAGCATTCTATATTGAGAGGGTAAAGGTAAGCAAGTACTAACTTTACATTAAACATGCACGAGACAGGCATGGCAACAATCTACAATTCTTTATCACATCAACTGCTCTGACTGAAGTTACATCCCAACAATAAACTAGCTTGATGTACCTGGATATATGAGGATTAATGACAGAATGCAGAGACTTAACATCTCCTGGAAACAAACAAAATGAAACAACTTTTCAGACAGAACCCAGTGCAGAAAGTATACCCAGTGTATTTAAGAAAACTTCTAAAAACCTTATTTAATAAAAAAGATTCAGAGCCACAAGTCATGACAATCTGAAATCTCTACTACCTCAACTTTTTAAAGACATGTACTAACTTTAAATGAGCCTCTCCCCACCTCAAAAAAAAAAAGAGAAGTCCTTGAAAAAACAGCTGTATTTTAGAAACAACAGGAAAAAGCCAAAGCAGAAAAGTATCATCTTACTCTGCAGAAGCATACCTCAGTTCAAGACAACTGTAATGCTGACATTCATCTGAACTGGTGATTAGATAATAAATTTGAAAAGGTATTTCTCCTTTAAGCCTTAAAGCTATACAGCATAATTCTCAGGGATAAAAGGCAAGCTGACCTGTGTTGAAAAAATACGGGACTGGGAAGTCTTAAATGCTATTTTCTTGCAAGATATATTCTTTCTTACAGAGTTCAGCTGGAAAATAAGGTGTCAAGGTAATTTTTTTATGAAACTAACCCAAATTCAGTTATTCAAGCTTTTGAAGTTGTGTTTCAGGAACACTCATAGTACTGTAGTTCATCTTTGACAGGCCACACAGAATTCAACAATATTTAAGCTAACATTCCTTCACCACCTGTAGACCATCTGTCTGATACAAAGACACACTAAAGTAGCATCTTACAGGAAACATTAATGAGAGGTTCCAGCACACTTCACAACTGACCTGACTTTTTATAACATGTACCTTTGCTTATTATTGTTTTCTAAAGGCTTTATACTATGAATCTACTGAGAAAAGAGCAGCAACACAAAACTCTTCAGTCTCTGAGCCGTTTAAGTACTATTTATGTTTCATGTACTAAATTCTATAAAGAATTGACCAAAGGAATACAATAAAACATCAAGTATACAAAAAGTACTTTTTGTTCTTACTCAATTTTAAATTAATCCTCATTATAAAGAAAACAACATAAACTTATACCTGGTGGAGAACTGTAGTTTCTCAGACTGCAGTTTTGCTGTGGTACAGTCACGACTCTCATTTTAGTATTTCTGAAATACACGTACTAAAAAGAAAAAAGAATAATATAGAATGTTTATTGTTACAACTAGCTACTTTGTAGCTACATTTTTGGCAGTTGTAGAAAAATAAACTAAAAAAATCTACAGGAACAGATATTGTTGTCAGGTATTTATATAAGGTCGAAACACCAACTATTTAAAAGCAGATACTTGAAGATGATGCCCACACAGAGGTTTGAACCAAATTTGATCCCATTAATATTTGGGATATTCTGTAAAAGTTTGTGGCAGCATCAAAATATTTTTCAATAGCAAAAGTTTTTAAATATATCTAATTATTTGTGTAAATAATTTAACAATTACAAGAGTTAAACAGTTCAAAAAATTTACAAATTCAATTCCCAATTCTGAAATCCCATTCCAACATGAAAGTACACATTGTCTAGAGGCCAAATATTAAAGACAAAAAAACCCAAACAAAAACCAACATCCCAATTAAAAAAGTTTACATCGAATAACCCCTTGCTCACAGAGGAAGTATCAAAACTGGGGAAAAGCTTACCTTATTGCACAAACTTGATGACTTCAACACATTCACTGAAAACTTCCCCATAATTCTCAACATTCTGGCTCCTGTCTCTAAAGCTGTTCCCTGGCAAGGTAAGTAAACGTTACACAAAATGTTTACGACCGGAAACAGTCTAACTATGTTCCTTTGACATAACTTAATCACAAAACTTCATTCTTTTTGATGGGAATTCAAGTTAATATTTTTCAGGTTAACTTTTTCAGGTTTAACGTGATCTGCAAGTTAAATCAGTGTCAGATCTGTCATGCTATTAAGTCTTAACAATGCGGCATAAACGCACAAACACTAAATATATTTCTCGTGGAAATAATATATTTCTCAAGGAAACGTTAAAGCAGAATAATGAAAATCAGAGTTTACACTAACTTTCAGATAAGCTCCAGAGCATCGATTACTGGTGAGCAAAGTGCAAATAGCTTTTCTAGTCTTGAAGAAGAAAGGATTGCAGAGAGAAATACCTATTTAGGTCAGAAACAACAGAAAATATTAAGTATTATGACCTTATAAGCCTAGCCAAAAACCACTGCAACAAAAAACCCAAGTGCAGCAGCGTCAAAAGCATTCCTAGACGACTGCTGGTTATTTGAGACGTCACTGTCCAGCTCCCGTGACTTTATGCTTCGTAGTAGTTTCACAGTGAAAAGTAAGCGGCTCAGCGCACACGCTCACCTCCACCCCCTCATCTTGCGAGCCGCACGTCTCTTGACGGTGCCTGCATGCTTCGCTGACCGGGGGAGCGGGACGGGCGCAGCGTCTTCACGCTGCCCGTGACGAGTCCCCAAGCCAAGCCCAGCCGAGTGCCGCCAGGGGCCGATCCCCGGTGGCTCTCTGGAAAGCAACACCGCCTTCTTCGCCGCGTTACGAACCTCTGGGGCGCTTCGGCGCCGGCTCCGGGTCAGCTTCTGCCCCCCGCACCTCACACGCGGCGTAGGCCGGGACCGCGCGGGCGCTGCCCCCGTCAGCACAGCCGCCGGAAGGCAACCTGCTTTTTCCTTCCCCCGCTACCTCGCCTCCCTCCCGCGTTCCGCTCTTCCGCCACAACCTGACAGACCAAGCAGCAAAAAGCGCCTCTTCGGTCTCTCTCGTTCCGTTTTTCCCTCTCTCTCTGGCCCCGCCAAGCCCGGCGCAAAGCCCTCGGGGGATGCGGACCGCCGCCTCTCCGCCGGGAGGAACCAAAGCGGCACAGGGGAGCATTTCCAGCCGGGGCCGCTTCCCAAGAGGCCCGCTCTTTCCGCCGCGGAGGAGGCCGCGGCACTACCGACATGGTGGGAGCCGGGGCTGAGGGATACGGGAGCCGGGGACACGGGACGCGGGGCCAGGGCGGCGGGATGCGAACGGCTGTGTAGGGGAGGGACGGAGAGGCTGCGGGAGGCCGGGTGGGCCCTGCAGTGAGGGTGCCGCCGGTCGGGCCGCTGCCTCCCCGCGTGTGGCGGAGGCGCCGTCCCCGCCATGCCCGCTGACCGTGCTGCCTTTGTGCCCACAGCCGCAGAACGAGCACATCGAGCTCCACCGCAAACGCTATGGCTACCGGCTGGACTACCACGAGAAGCGGAGGAAGAAGGAGGGCCGAGAGGCGCACGAGCGGTCCCGCAAGGCCAAGAAGATGATCGGGCTGAAGGCGAAGCTGTACCATAAACAGCGGCATGCCGAGAAGATACAGATGAAAAAGACGTGAGTGCCCTCCTCCTCTCTGATAGCGTCCCGTCATCCTGAGTCTTGAAGGATGAGACGAGACGTTGATATTGTTACAAGGAGCTCACCATTGCTTGGGTCACATGTTATGGTCTTACATAGCGATCAGGCTGCAGAAGGAAAAGGGGGCTTTGCCGTAGCAAATACATTTCAGAGTCCCTCTCTTTTAAGTGGAGGTTAACAATTCCACTGCTAGAATTACTCCCTGAGAGAAATGTTGATGAGCAGTAGCCGTGACTAGTGTAATCATGACAAAAATAATGAATGCATTTCCTTGGAGCTTTTATATCAGCTGCTGTGTTAGTATAGCAAGAGGCAGCACGCTTTTTAAAATGGTTAATAGAAAATATACAGTAGCATATGCAGTATTTAAGCAGAAGGCCTGTCTTCAAGGATAAACAGCAGTGTCAATCATAGAAAAATAAAAGCATTTTTCTGTAAATTTTATTTGTTATCCAGAACTTTAAATCAAAGCTGTTAATGATGCGTGAAAACTAGGCAAGAAAGCAGTACTCCATAGTATAAGGCCTGTAGAGCAGGTATTTGTTTATTCGACGCTGGGAGTGAGGGGGATAGCTCCACCACAAACTCACTTGTCCGTTCTATGCACAATACTAGCTTTTATACTTTTCTTACTTAATGTGCACATTATACTTTCCTAACCTTCAAATTGCAATATATTTTCTCATTACCTTATTATGTAAGCACTTGTAGCACTTGCGTGGTTTCTGCACCAAGTGGTCATCAGCCTCCTGGTGGCTGTTTCTGATGAAGGCTCATAAGTCTTCCTCGGGCTTGAACTTTTCATCCCTGCTTCCTGTGCATGCTCTGTAAGATTGTCTGCTGAAAAAGCCAGTGGTAAGCTTTTTGCAGTTAGCATGTTCTGCTAAATTTGCCGGTTTCTAAAATGCGCTTTGTTCATATACCCTGTTACAAAGTAACTACTTCTTTCTGTATGGCTCCAGCTTTTTGTATAGCTCAAGCATTATGTTCTGCCTAGGCATCATTAACAGTCTCATTAATTGCTAATGAACTTCATACCTGTCCCTTGTGTTGTTTTTGCTGGTTTCGAAGTGTAGATAGCTGGTTTTCCTCTGCTACTTTTAAAGATAATGGGTTTATTAACCCGTTATTAGTTTGTGGGTCTTTTCTTCCCCCCAGTAAATGACCTCAAAATTAACAAAACTTTTACAAACACACGTTCCTCACATACATAAGCATTGCCATCAAATTTCAGAAGAGGAGTAGAATGGTTTTTTTTGTCAGCATAGAGGAAGGCTGCCATCTCTCAAAGTGCTTGGCTGTTTGCTTTAGGTCACTCAGAAATTCCTTAAAGACGAGCATGTCTGTCTTGTGTTCCTGTCCTGGTAGGAAGTGACAAGATTAAGTGAAGTTAGTAGTTTACTAACTTAAAAATTACTTACTATTATTCCTTAAATATAAATAAGTAATACTTCACAAATATCTCTTAAAGAAAAATTTGAGCAGGCATAGGCTAAGTTGAAATGGTGCATCTAAAAATAAGTCTTTTTTCTTGTGCTGTTAATATTGGTTTTCTTTTTTTTGCAGCATTAAAATGCATGAGAAGAGAAATACAAAGCAGAAGAGTGATGAAAAAACACCCAAAGGAGCTGTACCAGCATACCTGCTGGACAGAGAGGGCCAGTCCCGGGCCAAGGTCCTCTCCAACATGATCAAACAAAAAAGAAAAGAAAAAGCTGTAAGTAAATGTATCAAATGTACAAGTGCAAGTAAATGTATCAAATACCGGAAATTACGTGTCACAATGACCACTTTGTATTGCCGGTGCTCAGGTTACTCAACAGCCTTCAAGCAAAGCTAATTAAAACATGAAACCTTGAGTAACTAAACAGTTTAGGACAATGTGAGCATATGCAGTATCTTGATTTTTTGGAACTTTTAAGTGCTAATTAAAATAAGTGGCCTATGAGTTCCATAACAACTGTGATCTACCCCTGTGCTTTACAGAAATTTGATTTTATGCTTTGGTTTTTCCCCTTTCATTTAACTATGTGACATGTAAGAATAATGACCTTTTTTTGTTTCACCCTCCTTCCAGGGGAAGTGGGAGGTTCCTGTGCCAAAGGTTCGTGCACAAGGAGAAACAGAAGTTTTAAAGGTGATTCGTACAGGAAAGAGAAAGAAGAAGGCATGGAAGAGGATGGTTACAAAAGTTTGTTTTGTTGGAGATGGCTTTACTAGGAAGCCTCCTAAGTACGAGCGATTCATTCGACCAATGGTAATGTTTTAGAGCCTTAAAGAACATTTAAGTAATAATTCTTTTGATTTACTGCTTTGATTTTCTGTGGCAAATAAGCTTTCTTCTGTGATAATGCACTTGATCATTACTCATGTAGAACATTCTTGTTAGTTTCCTTGCAAAAATATAAACCTCTAATAGCATGGGGAGATGCCTCTGCAGTCCCAGCCTATGTGAAATACCTGCTTTTTACTCCTGTAACTCAGATGATGCCAGCAAGTTAAAGCTACATGCTTTCAAATTAGCATGGGTAAATCTTTATCAAAGGTACTTTGCATAGCTTTTAAGGATAGAGGTGTAATTTTTGCTGTGATTCTCTGAACTGCAGAAGCCCACTCTGGACTTCAGAATTCAATCCTTTTGGCTTAAGTAAGCTTGAAGCACAGTTGTGACTGGATGCAACGGAAAAGCTGTGCCTCCAGCCTGACCTTTAATTACACAGCTGTAGGAGCAGTGCCTGGGCTCTATCAGCCTGGCAGCCCATAGGCAGAAAAGCTGGATTCAGTGAGACAGTGTTGTTTTAATACAAATACCCATTCCTGTTCCCTTACAGGAATTAACAGTCACTATGCAGGCTGCCTGTTAATTGTACCTCACTACTAGTTTGATGGTCTTGCATAGCAGCCTAGGAGAGATTTTTTGACGCAGAAAAATTTATGGTACATAATGGTAAAGTATCCTCTATGAAGTGCAGGTCACTAGATAAAAAGTGGTATAGGAGATGGGTATTTCATATTTTGCCATACTTTCTTCATGGAACAGAAATTGTCCAAGGTAACAAGTGTTATTGTTGGGCTACTACTAAAGATTGACATCCTGAAAACATAAATGGAAAGCTTTATCTTGTCATTAATCAGGTTTTCGAATAAGTCTGGCAATCTACAATAGGCAGGTGGCATTCTGTATTCTAAGTTGATTCATTCTTCCCAGTCTCTCTAAACATAAAGATGGGGACATAATTATCAGAGTGTTTAACTAGATTGGTTGTGAGAGCTTAAGGCAAATATTAACTCATTTTAACACTATACAACAGGGCTTACGTTTCAAGAAGGCGCATGTGACACACCCTGAACTTAAAGCTACTTTTTGCCTACCTATCCTTGGTGTGAAAAAGAATCCATCATCTCCTTTGTATACACAACTGGGAGTAATTACTAAGGGTACCGTCATTGAGGTGAACGTGAGTGAGCTTGGCCTTGTGACGCAAGGGGGCAAAGTTATCTGGGGTAAGTAAGTTTAACTAGTTATACTGCAGAACTACTTTTTAAAGTTTTTGGTCTTCATTGCATCATTTATTGTTAAGACATCATCCTCTAGTCATAGTTGATCCATTTTTAAAAGTTAGGTTTGGGCTGTAGCAGAAGCAACTAATAGCAACTCTAAAAATACAAGCTTTAAGTGTTAGGCTTTCTATTCACACTTCCAGAATCAAATTAGATAAAGTTCAGAATGAGGACTCAGCTCGCTTGCCTGTGTGTCATCTTGAGCAATGCCACCAGTCTCTAACCGTGTGAATCATGAACAATTGAATTACATTTGCAGTGGAAGTTCTATGTAGGAGCCTCATTAACAGATTCTGCACTTGGGGTGGGGCAGCCATGGTTGTGTGTATGGACTGGGTGGGGTGGAAATAGGCTGGAAAGCAGTGCCATGGAAGGAACCTGGGGGCCCTGGTCGATGGCATGTTGAACATGAGTCAGCAGTGCCCTGTCAGCCAGGAGGGCCACCTGTGTCCTGGGGGCATCAGGCACAGCATCACCAGCCAGGCAAGGGAGGGATTGTCCTGCTCTACTCTGAGCTGGGGCAGCCTTACCTCGAGTGCTGGGGACAGTTCTGGGTGCCACAGAATAAGAGAGATATAAAGCTATTGGAGAGTGTCCAAAGCAGGGCCACAAACATGATGCAGGGTCTGGAGGGGAAGTTGTATGAGGAGCAGCTGAGGTCACTTGGTTTGTTCAGCCTGGAGGAGAGGAAGCTGAGGGGAGACCTCATTGCATTCTGCAGCTTCCTCAGAGGGGCAGGTCTTGATCTCTTCACTCTCATGACCAGTGACAGGACTTGAGGTAACAGCACGAAGCTGAGTCAGGGAAGGTTTAGGCTGGATATCAGGAAAAAGATTCTTCACCTAGGCTGTGGTTGGACACTGGAACAGGCTCACCAGGGAAGTGGTCACAGCACCAGCCTGACAGAGTTCAAGAGGCATTTGAACAATGCTTTCAGGCACTTGGTGTGACTCTTGGGGATGTCCTGTGCAGGGCCAAGAGTTGGACTCAATAATCCTGATGCATCCCTTCCAACTCAGCATATTCTGTGATTCTGTGATCTTCATGGGATCAGACTGACTTCATTTAACAGAGGGGTTCATTTGGACAGCAGGAAACCTAAGAATTTTTTTTTAATCCTCTCAGAACTCTAAATGATCCATTTATAAAAAGGAGCTTGAATATAATGTTTTGAGAACATAAGTTTACACCTCAGTAGAAGGTAGATTTAGATTTCAGAATGCATTTGATTTCCTGTACTTTAGAGACTTGTTGATTGAATTTGCAAACATAGAAACATCTAATCCATATGAATTGCTTCCAGGTTTTGTACACATCTAATTCTCTTTTCTCTCTAGGGAAATACGCCCAAGTAACTAACAATCCAGAAAATGATGGCTGTATTAATGCAATTCTGCTTGTTTAAATTGGATACCAAGCACTGGATATAAGCACCTACAAAACAAGTGGACTTTACCCAAATTTACAGAATCTTTGGAACCTTCAGCCATTCCAGAACAGTGGCCCCACAAGCTGATGAGGAGCTTCAGCCAGAAATGGCTCACATTTTTATTTTTATGTTTGCCCAGCTGAACATTGTCCAAATAAAGAGATTTAATTTTTATGCTTTGCTCATGTGGTATGGATTTCATCTATACCTTCTTGGTGTTTTTACAGTAGCAGTTAGGTACTTGCTTAGGTATGTTGTATCTAATTCAGGTCATGTTCCCATAGGGGAAATTTCCCATATGGGAAATACAACCACTGTCTCAATGTTGTGCTATAATAACTGAAGGTACAGAAGAGCATGCTAATTTGTATTCGACTTCTGGAAAAGCAGAAGAGCTGGGAGGCTGCAGGTGGAATCTTATGGCAGACTGACATTAGAAATTAAGCACTAAGTTTGATACTTGCCCCTGCAGAATCATGGTCTTGGGAACACATGGGGAGAATGGGGGATGTGTTTTACAAATGAGTGTTTGAAATTGCTTAAAATATCACTGGCAAGGGCACCAGAAAAAAAAACAGATTCTATATTAAGCAACAGCACAACAAAGTTCATTGGCGAGACTTACTCTACTTCTACAAGACAGTTAAGGCACACTAAGGAAAAAGCAATGCAACAAACCAAGAAACAAAATCAAGTAAATCAAAACAGAAATGATGTGTGTGTGTATGTGTGTGTGACAAAAGGATAGAAAGGGCAAGGATAAAAAGGAAAACAGCCTAAAAGCCCAACAGGCCGAACAGCACTCAAACTTAACCATACTTAACTTATACGTTAACCTTTACTCATAACTTAACTTACAACTTAACAATTTAGCAGAGGAATAACACTTAAAAGGACTTAACCTAACTTACTTATTACACAACTTAGCCGAAGAAACACTTGACAACATTTAACTTAGCTTATGTCTTTACATTACAGGCCTAATTTAGTTGGACATCTAAGATACTTAAACATCTAAGAAAGCAGCATTTCTCCCAGATTTGCTGTAGCACATTTGCACATGCATGCACACAGACGCAGAATCAGTGCAAGGTGCCTGTGAAACATTCCCCTCAAAGGTCGTGAAACGCCCGCTCTGGATGCAGGGTATCCTCGTTCAGCAATCTTGTGAATACAGCAAGCAAGAGTTAGCTGGCTCTGAGAGGCCCCATTCGGAGGTTGCTGGTTGCAGCCTGCTGCAGCTCAGAAGAGCTCCGGAAGTCTTATTTTTGACCTCCGGGTATGGGCCGCTGGAGAGGGGGCTTTAGTTGTAACATGTTTCATCCTGGCCACAGTTTGGGTCAGCACTCTCTTTGAAAGATGTTGCAGCAGTCAGGCAAGAGAAACAGTTTCCAAAGCTGTTCATTACGAAACAGGAGCTTGTTAGCTGTTTCTGGGAGTGGACAGTTCCTGATGAACCCAAGAGGAGCTGAGCCCCAGCGCTGTTCAGTCACAGGTGAGGCCCAACAAGCACTTGTCAGATCGCAGTGCTGGAAAAGGAGCAGGGATGCTCCACCACAGAGCAGGGTGAAAGAGAACCAGAAGGGCAGCTGCTCTCCACCTGCCCCCTTACCTCATGCCTTTCTCCCCTTTGTTTCCACGACTGCCTTACTGGAATTAGTGAATGTAGGAGACTGTAGCACTCTCCTACATTATTGGAATGAGTGAATGTGGGAGAGTGTAGCACTCTCCTACTCTCCTAGTTTCAATCAAGAAAACAGTTTCAGAAATTTAAATGTATGAATTTAAAAGGGTTTAAAGATGAGAACTTTGAAAATGGTCTGGCGGTCCTGATACTACAAATATTTGTAGCTATTTTGGTGGCTTTAAGAAATACTGAAGAGAAACTAAAGGTCAAGCCTCAGCTGATCAATGTATATTTAGTTTGCATTCTTGAAATAAAAGAATCAAAGGCTTCTTCTAAACCAGAAGCTTTCAGCACTGCTATATATAGCTGAATTGGTAATCTTCTAGTCATGGATTTAGTGGTTAACAGAGGTGTTTTATCACTACAAATAACCACACTCACCACTTTATACTCTTACTCTTAAATAGTACTTCACTTACAGCCAAGGAGCTTTTAGCACAAATTACAAGCCAAGCCCTAATAAATTTCCTCCAGTTTATGCAGGCATAAGTCGCCTACAGCAGATTTGAGTATATCTATGTATGGCAATTCCACCACCTCTCTGAGCAACCTGATCCAGCATTTGACTACTTCTAGTTTAAACTGTTTTTTATTTAAATAGAATTTCCTGTATTCCAGATTTTCCCAACTGTGCACCACTGAGTCTTAATCCATCTTTATATCCTGCAGTGATACATGGCTTCTGCCTCCTCCACAGGCTGCTCTATGATCTCATTAGGTATATGTCCAGATTAATGATTCTTACACAGTTAAACTCCCCTTGAGTTTACCAGAAACACTCCATAAATGGGAACTTCTGATGCCTAACTAAGGAGGGGCACAAGAGATTATCAGCCATCCCCAATAGGCTCCAAATATTGCTTCCCTGAATCGTAGCCAGTGGAACAGTATTATAATTACTGGACTTCTGAAGAATTCCAGTAATTACTTAGAGACAGGATGAAGATTAACTGATGTCTAAAGTCAATCAGCTTGCAATCCTATAAACAGTGATCCTAAGTGCGGCCCTTTTAACCCTCCTGGGCTTAAAGCCTGCAGTGGGCTTTTCTGAGTGGAACACTTCCCACAGCTCACCAACTCACAACACAACTACAGTTTGTGATACTCAGAGGACCAGTGCCAAAAACTGACGATGGGGCCTGGGCTGATAGTTCCCCCCTAAGCTGCTTAAGGCTCAACCCTCACTCCTTCAGAAATGCAAAGGCATTCGAGTATTTCACTGAACTGAAGGGGAACTTCAGTAGGCATCTTTATCTTTGCACATATACAGACCCACATATCTGTGAATTGATTTAAACACCCTGTAGCAAGTATAAGCATTGCCATCTCAGATCTATAATTAAATTATTGTTGAATAAATCCTATTGAATCTCTTCATAAATGTTAAACTAGTCAATGATTGAGTGCTGCCAATGATTGAGTGGTTTACAGATAAACTGATGAAGTCCAAAACTAAGACTGGACTCAATCATGCTCTCAGGAGTTTGGAAATCTTTGGTGTCCCATCTGTAGGGAGAAGGAAGCATCCAAGATTCACAGGTGCTTGTGGTTGAACAGAATGATGAAAGTCAGAGATCTTCAGAATTCCATACTTAGCATGGAAATTGGTATGTTAGTCCCTGATCTCCCTAGACACACCAGTGGAGTTTGGATAAAGGGTAGGGTGAAAAGGAAGAGACATAAGGGAGGAGGAAAAGGAAAAGGAAAAGGAAAAGGAAAAGGAAAAGGAAAAGGAAAAGGAAAAGGAAAAGGAAAAGGAAAAGGAAAAGGAAAAGGAAAAGGAAAAGGAAAAGGAAAAGGAAAAGGAAAAGGAAAAGGAAAAGGAAAAGGAAAAGGAAAAGGAAAAGGAAAAGGAAAAGGAAAAGGAAAAGGAAAAGGAAAAGGAAAAGTTGATCCAGGTGATGGGGTGTCCAGGTCCTGGGGCATATATGTACCTAACCTTCGTGGAGTCATAGGGATACCTCAACCCCATTCCTGTGCCTGCTCTGTACTGTGTTGTGCTTTATTTCCAGAAGCCAGAACAAGGATGTTTGGCTGTGGAAAAGTGCTGCCCGACCTTCGTATGCCCCCATCTCAATCCATATCCTGCTCTTGCTCAATGTTGAATTACCAACAAACCTTCTCTGTGCTTCCACAAAAGTAAGGGGGTCCTCTTTGAAACTCATGACTCAACAAGTCACCCCCCACTTTTGCATTCTCCATGTCTGTAAACAATTTTAGATTAAACCTAATTCAATTTTCCTTTGTATGCTTCATCTCTCTATTAAGTAATAGAGCGAATCTTGCCATCAGACTTTTTAAAGTCATGCTTTTGAGAATTTATATTAAACCTGCTTTTGCCAATACCTTTGACAGTGATTCATTAAGCAACTGTCTTAGGTTGAAATACAGGGTGTGACCAAAAGTATGTATTCCATCACCATCTGTTGAAAACAAGTGAGGCAGCGATCCTTATCTCTATGGGAGATATTCTCTGCTGATGAGCCGTCTTTTAAAATCAGATGGAGCAGTAATTCTTATCTTTTCCACAACCCATCCTTCCTCCAGGAAGATATCGTCTGTTAATGAGCCACTGAGTCCCACTGCGTG